>JALXFT010001100.1:0-38296 GCA_023376895.1 Aspiorhynchus laticeps
CTCATCTCACTTCATAATAATAATAATAATAATAGTTATTATTATTATTATTGTTATTTTATTCTTGTTGTTGTTTTTGTTGTTGTACGTTACATTTTATATCACTTAATAAGCACATCTTATTTCATTTAATAAAATTATTATTATTATTATTATTGTTATTGTTGTTGTTGTTTAAAAAATATATATGTATATTTATACGGCTTAGAACCATTTTATTCAATAATAATAATTATTATTATTATTATTATAACTAAGCACATCTAATTTCTTTCAAAATAGCAAAAGTAACTAAGTGGGGTGAAAAGTTGATTCTTATTAAAAAGGACCCAAATATCAACTAACTGTACAGTATATCAACAATAACAGAAATATGTACAAATATATGTTTGTGAACGGCATGTCCATGAGATCTCACAGTGCTGCTGCTTTACAGGCCACATTATTCCTGCATGAAGCAGACGGCCGGTCGCCCCCAGCATGAGATCCAAGCTGCCATCCAGAAGAGCGGCTGACAGGCCGGTCATTTCCTCTGACAGGTGACTGAGTGAGTGCAGGATCTGACTGTGCCTGAGCCTGGACGTGACATCAGGGACTTTGGCTGCAGGTTGGCTTGTCATGGCTGTTTTTAATAAGCATTTACATTCAGTGTCACTGAGAACATTAGCCTTGAGGCCTCAAGGTTAACCACAATCATGTGAGGGTACTGAAGCATGATAATCAGCATGATTGTGGAGTAATGTCGTCATTTACTAACCTTCATCTCGTTCCAAACCGATACATAACTTTTTTCATTTGTGGAACACAAAAGGAGAAATGTTGATGATCTTATAATGAAAATGAATCACGCTATGGGCTGTTGAGCTCCAAAACAACAAATTTAGACTTTGACACAGCACATAAATCAAATAAAACATGGATTATTGCAGAAAATCAAACTATAGAAACATGAAAGTTGGCCAAGCGCTTTGTCAAAAGATGTGTAAATCAATATGCTCAGATGTTTTAATGAAAGTGAGATTCATGCGGTTCAACCTCACACTATTAAACACAACAGTCCCACATGCACCCTAACAGCAAGGTGACATCGATAGTATGGATTAAAGATCAATATTTAAGATCAGACATTCGTTTGCCTTACAGATTACCTTGTGTTTTTTGATGTTACGACACCTGAAATGCAGCATGTGTAAAACTGTTAAAGAACTTTAGAAATTATATTTGAATTTTTGCCTGTTTTAAAGATCCTAAAGTTGTAAGTAAATTACTGGAATAGTTCACCCAAAAATGATTCTGACCAGAATTGAATTTAGCATTACATCACTTGATCACCAAACAAATCAATCAAGGTGTTTTAACTTTGAACCATCACTTCTGGCCAAAATACAAGTCCATAATTCATAATAACGGTTCCTCCAGTGAAAAAGTCCATCCTCTGTTGTCCTCTCACATCAAAATTCACTGACATATTTGTTTAGAGCTGTTTTGCACTGTTTTTGCTTGCAAACGGTGCATATTTCAGACGAGACAACTTTTTCACTGGAGAAAGCAATGCTATGAATGGTTTAAAGTTAGTGTTAATGAAGGATTTGGTTTTTATAATCATGCACTTCACAAGATGTTAATTAATGGACTGGAATGGTGTGGTGTATTTGTGGATTATTGTGATGTTTTTATCAGATGTTTGAACTTTTATTCTGACGGCACCCATTCACTGCAGAGGATCCATTGGTGAGCAAGTGATGTAATGATAAATTTCTCCAAATCTTTTCTGATGAAGAAACTAACTCATCTACATATTGCATCAACTGAGGGAAAGTAAATTTTCAGCTAATTTTCTTTTCTCTTTTTTTCATTATTCCTTTAATCACACATAAGTGAGAAATAAATATTTTGTAATGAATATAAATAGAATAAATACAAATGTAATTTTTATAATATGCACTAGTATATTATAATGAATGGATTCCCAACTGGAAATTCACAATGGAAATTGTAGGGGGGTTGTGAAATTGTAGTAGAAATACAAAAAGACAAATTAAGTGAATAAAAATGCATATTAAAATAAGTAACTCTTTTTTATTTTATTTAAAAGAGTATTTAATTTGTTCATTGAAAGGTTAAAACATTACTTAAAATCTCAAGGGGAACCAAAAGTAAATATTCCTGCTGATATTGTCTCCAAAACCAGACTTCATTTAAAAACTGTTACAACAAACTGAGTTGAATAAGTATCATGTAGTTCAACTTTTGCCAAGTTTTCATAAAGTTAACTTTTATAGATCTTAAATACATTTAGACTGTCATAAAATATCAGATTGTACTCCATTCTCTTCATCATCTCTCATTTTAGCCAAATGTCGGCCCATTTCTGCCTTCACAAATCACCTAATGAAAAATGTTGAGAGTTTTGGATGAACCAGTGGCATTCTAAAAGTGTATAATGTTTGCTTTTGGCCAGTGAGGGCCAAATGAACATCTGGGAAAACATATTTGGATTTTTCTGAGGGCTCTACTGAAGGAAAATTTGACAGTATATTGAAATGAGCTTCAGGTTCACTGTCTGAAAGTTTAAAGCAATAGTGCATCCAGTAATAAAAGTTCAGTTACTAACTAAAGTTGTTCCAAACCTGCAGAAGATTTTGAAAAAATATACTGACCGCTCTTTTCTATACTGTGAAAGTGAATGAGGACTGTAAAGGTCTCTGCACACTGAGTCCGGCATTTTCGGACTCAGTGTGCAATGGCCTTAACTGACTAGTTCTAAAATGCTTTATATTAATAATTAAAAAATAATAAATAAATAAATATATTTTTTGTAATTAAATTATTTTAAATTATTTAAAATATTTTAATGAAATTAAAACAAAAATTAATTTAATTTTAAACTAAAAAGCTGTGCAAGAACCTGCCTTT
Organism: Aspiorhynchus laticeps; assembly: GCA_023376895.1. Classification (NCBI taxonomy): domain Eukaryota; kingdom Metazoa; phylum Chordata; class Actinopteri; order Cypriniformes; family Cyprinidae; genus Aspiorhynchus; species Aspiorhynchus laticeps. Next base: position 2,917 of record JALXFT010001100.1, read on the forward strand.
TTTAAAGAGATCATTAAAAATTCTGTGTTCTTTAGATGCACGAAAGTTAGTGAACTAAGTAACAGGCTATTTCATTGTGTGCACAAAAACATGATGCTTTTGCACATGCAAATGTCTCTACCAGTAGTTAAATCCACCTACTGTCAGTCCTGTGTCCCTGTGTCTGGTGTTTTGTTCCCCATGTTCTTTCCTTTGACCCAGTTTCCATGTGTTATGCCCATATTTGGTCCTTCCTGTTTCCTGTTCCGATTATGTTCATTGATTTCTGGTGTTTCCCATTGAGTTCCTCGTTATGTTTAGTATTTAAGTGTGTTCTGTTCTATGGTCCCTCGTCCGGTATTGTTCGTCAGTCCACTGTCTACGTGTGTACCTACCTGATTCCTGGAATAAAAGCCTATTTATGTTAATCACCTATGTCTCCGCGCTCCTTCGACTCATCACAGTGGCAGATCGTGACACCTACATCCTTGATTTATTTTGACTCTTTCAAAGCAAGTTATTACTGCTGTAATGTAATATGGATATATGTGCTGCAAGACATGAACACACAGCACGTTAGACAACCGAACTGCTTTGTTGAAGCTTTTGAATTGTGACATGGTCTGCTTGGCTCATTGTAAGACACATTCTAATTATGCTCCGTTATTACAGTCTATTTGAAGAGGACTGTCAGCAGCAGGTGTGCAGAGTCAGTAGAACATGATCAAACAGATGACAGCAGTAGGTATACATGCCCACGAGATCAGGCACAGATGGTGTATTGCGACTGAACTCCATTTAAAAGCTCTGGAATTGCTGTGAGCATGTGCAGTTTTCAATGTGTTCACAGCATTGTTTCAGTTGGCTGCAGCTTCTCACGCTCACACCTGTGAAATTTGGACGCATTAGAGTGGAGAAAAGAACCAGTCAGCTGTGCGTTTTCATCTAATGAATCTTTAAAATCAACTGAATCCACAACCAGTCAGAATATTTGAATTGTAATCTGCTTTTAACTAAACCTGTTTGACGTTCTGTTTTCTGCAGAACAGTGTTTTTTGTTTTGATTTGTTTTAAGTGTTTCAACTTTTTGTCCATACAATTAAAGTCAGAGGGGTTCAAAACAATTTGATCTCAATGATGTTTAGACAAATAAAAAAAGATTTTTTTTAAAACCTCTGTACAAAAGTCATACAGTTTGCAATGACATAAGGGTAAGTAAATGATAACAGAATTTAGTTTTGTTTTGTTTTAAGCAGTCTCTTATGTATGGAACCCCGTTCTGGCACAGGATAAAAAACTTTAATCTCACAATTCAGACTTTTTTTCATTCAGAAGTTGTGAGATAAAAACTTAGCGTTGTAATTTTTTCCTCGCAATATCTGCTGTAATGCTATATCTAAGTTCTGATGTTTTTTCTCTGAATCACATCTCACAATTGTTTTTTGTCTGCGCTACGGAATAAAAAAAAAATTATAATAAAAAAGGTAATTGCAACTTTCTATCTCACAATTCTGACTTTTTTTTCCTCACAATTGCAAGTTTATATCTGGGAATGCTGCCTTTACATCTCACAAAAAAGTTTGATTTTTTAAATTTCTTGCAATTGTGAGAAAAAAGAAGTTAGATATAAACTCAGAATTGCAAGAAAAAAATCAGTTGAGAGATAAGAGTTGCAATTACCTTTTTATTTTTAGTGAAAACAAGCTTCCATATTTATATCCAGCAGGGCTGCATTTATTTAATTAAAAAAAAAATGGTAAAAACATTAATACTGTGAAATATTATTACAATTTTAATGAACTGTTTGCTATTTTAATATATTTATATATTTTCATAATGTAATTTATGTAATTGATTAATGTAATTAATTGACAAAGCTATCACACTTTATTTTAAGGTCTCGCCGTTAACAAACCATTAACCATGGCTTTTAAACAATAAACTCATAATTTACTGCTTATTAATAGTTGGGAAGGTAGTTGTTAAGTTTCGGTATTGGGTAGGATTAGGGATATAGAATATGGTCGTGCAGAATATGTGCTTATAAGCACTAATAAACAGCCAATAAACAGCTATTAATAATAGGCATGCTAATAAGCAACTAGTTAATAGTGAGAATTGGTCCCTATACTGAAGTGTTGCAGACAATTTTTCATCATCATTACTACAGTGTAAAATTATCCTTCAGAAATCCTTCTGATAATTTGCTGCTTTTTCTACATTTCTTCTTATGTTGAAAACACTTGTGCTGCTTGATATTATTCTGGAAACCATTGTAGTTGCAATATTCTTTTATGAATACAAAATTTCAAAGGACATAATTTATTTGAAATAGAATTGTAACAAGGTAAATGTTTTACTGTCACTTTTGATCAATTGAATGCATTTCTTCAGAATTAATGTATTATTAATTGAGTATTAATTCCAAATTGAACAGTAGTGTATATGGGTATGGAACATTTAACGTTGAGCTTTTTATTCAGATAACAGACAATGCGTAGTTCAAATGTCAAATAATATTGCCCATAGCCAAACTATGTCCCATGAGACAAAGCAGTTTCTTCAGACAGTGTGGGCTGTAATAAGTGAATTTGGGTGGTGGATGTAGTCTGACAGTCTTTCTCTGAATAGAGGAACTGTTGTAGCACTTCTGAGCTGTGTGGGAGGGACAACGAGAAACAAGAAAACAGAGCGTTTCAACTTTGTTTGATATAATACTTGTGTGTGGGCACTGTTCACTCTGGCTCGGTGTCAGTCAGAATGAAGAGATCACTCATCAAATCAGCAGCTCCCACACTCACCGCTCTACTCTTGTTTCTAAAGACAGAGAGAAGGAGGAAACAGGTCTGTCAGTAACGACCAGTGGGATGCTTCATAGTGACTGCAGTTACAGTACGTTCTGCTGCATCTGCCACCTAAAATTATCATATGAGAAAATAAAAATACACACACATCTCTAACCTGTCACTTTAAGTCTGTGTACACATTTGATTTTTTTTCTCCAGTCCTTTACGCTTGTTACTTGTCAGAAAATAAGAAAAGATTTAGTGTATGGAGTTTGCTGTGGTTGAGTTAGAGCTACTCAAGGTCATTTTGATAGTATTATCATAGTGTGAAGGGAATGCTAATTCCCTTATAAAATATTAAAGGATATGTTCACTAATTTTCAACCAGCTTTGTATTGCTACAATGTCCAAACTAAGTATATGTAAATGAACAACCAGAGCTGATTATTTGCCAGCAAAATGTGCCATTGTGCGTGATTTTACGTACTTTTTGACTTTTGGGGTTTTGTTAAAACAACAGATCTAATTTTCACATTTTTCAAATTAAGATACTTCAATATAAGTAGTTTATGAGAGTTTGTAAGAATTTGTATGCAAAAATGTATGATTTTTAGAAAAAAAAGCATAAAGGTCCACTCCTAAACCATCAGTATAGAGCCTAAGCAGATTGTACAAAAACTTCTGAATGAGATTGTACAAATTCATCCAAATTAGCCACCAATTCGGCAAAGCATAAATTAGCTATGAATTCTCATGAGATTGTGTTGGATAGCTCCAGTTGCTTTTGTATGAAACAAGAGAAACCGAGTCTGTGGTTGTGATACAAGGGACATGTAAGCAGTGCTGTTACCCAGATGAGCAGACTGATGTACACATATCTGATCTACCGTGCAGATCAAAATTAGAGAACAATTTATGAACACTTGATTTTTTTTTTCCAGAAATAACGTAATCTTCATTGTTCAAAGTTGAAGGGAATTGTATTTGTGGCTATACCATACTAGTAGAACAGTGTTTTACAAAATAACCAAGGCATTTCAACAAAAACCCTTTATTTTGTGGAAAACACAGTGATCAAATTTAGAGAACAGCAATGATTGTAGTACTAAGAAAGATTACAACTATAATTTCTGAAGGTTACAACAGTCAAATTAGGAGGAAGTGTAGAGGTCCTTGCTTTGAATGACTTCAGTACATCTGCGGGTTCAGGACATAGTTTCTTACACTGCTCGGGTGTGATCTTGGTCCACTCTTCTTCCAGTCTCTTCAGTTCGGTGACTGTAGTGGGTTTCTTAGCCATAACTTTGTATTCAAGGATTTTACAGAGATTTTCACTCGGGGTTAGATTAGGACTCTGGGCTGGCCATTTTATTATTTCAATGGATTGCTGACTGATTGGGCGATGAACGCAGGGAAGGAACTGCATGTTGCTGAAGGAGGTTCAGATAAACATTTGAATTCACTCTGCAATGTATCTGTATAAGAGGTTTCTCCCCAAAACCTTCCATACTTCATATTCTTTAACATTTGTTTATTTTCATTTTACAAAAATATTTCCATCAACCCAAATAAATTTAAACTTGTCCATCGCTAATAAATCGGCCATTTTGTCTGTTAAATTGTCTCAGGTTTATTACCTTTTATTTTTTGCTGATAAGTTTGGTATGAGATTTGGCTTAATCAAATTCTAAAATGTAGAAGACTATGTTAGGCTAAACTGGGAACTTTCAAGGAGACTTTTCGGCCATTGAATTTCTGGGCATTATCCTTTTAATTTCTTTTTTGGGCACCGGCCTTTTTGGGGACTTATGAAAATTAGTAATTGTAATGCAAAACAGAATCAATTTGGAATGGTTCTCTTAATTGTTTCCTTCATCTAAATTTGTGTCAATTTATCCATTTAGAACCTTACCACTTAATTGAAAAAAGTTGATATTTTAAATTAAAAAGGTTACAAGGTGTTAACCCAATCTGGATTATTTTTTAATTTTGATCTATTTTTTAAATATAAAGTTTTAACCTTTATTAAAATTTACTCTGTGACTTTCGGTGAACCGTTTTTGTGTTTACTAGTTTCGCGCATTTTCAAAGAAATGTCCACTGATGTGGCGCTAAAAAAGGTTAAATTATACCCTATTTTAATTTATTTTATATTGTTATTCTGTGTTTTTATTCTTTTTAGGTACTACGCGGCTAAATTAAATATCGGGGTTCCCTAAAGTTAATGCTCTATTGTTGGAAATATGCCCTAACAAAAATAAATACCCTAGTTTAAAAATAAAGGTTAAAAATATTTGTTATGCAAGTCATTTAATTCTTATTATTTGAATTTTGTGCCGGTTAACTTCAAGGTTTCTCCAATCTTTTCTATGATATAAAAAATAATTATAAAACCATAGATTGGCCTGGATATGTCATTAAATTAAAAAATCAGTTTAAATTCCCAATTTTTTGTTTTTAACTGTAAAATTTATCAAAGTAATTGTGAAAAATCCTTTATTAATCAAAATTAAATTTGTTAAAGGATAAAATTTTCATTTATGCCCAAGTTTGTTTTTTTGAAATAAATAGAATAATATATTGTTGTATTTCTGTCTCTAAAAGTTCCCAGGACATAATGCAGGACTAGGTTCAATTTTTTCTGTCTTCAAAAATTTTCAAAACTTTGCCGGCTTTTATGAAATAAAGGATAAGCAGTGCCTGGTTTAGGAAATGTCAAGTCAATTTGATTCCATGTTAAAAGGTCATCGATAAACGGAATTGTTCCATGAATAGTAATAAATTAATTCACAAAATAATCCTAATTGGTAAACAGGGAAAAACATGTAAAAAATCAGTAAGTAAAAAGAATAAATTTTTTACAAAAATAAATAAGTTCATGCTAAATTAACATTTTATTGAACATTTTTTAACCCTTCAAATAAAAAAAAAGTTGTAACTTTATGGAAGGTAAATTCTTTTCTAGCATTCTGGCAAAAGTAAAAAGCCAGATAAATTTTAAATGGAAGGATTTTTGGACCGGAGTTTGTGAATTTTGCCACAGGTGCTGGGCCAAAACTAACACTTTATGAATGAAACAAAAAGAAAGGGAGTGAAAGCCAAATTTTATCTTTGGGAAAAGGTAAAAAAGGAGCTGGGACCGGCCGGCCCACCCGCTTTTCACAGGGTTTTATTATTCACATTTAAAGAATAAGGAAACTGGCCCGGAATTCAACCAGAAACCTTTTCCATTGGCCTTTGGAAGCAACAAAGGATGTTTAAAATAATTTAATTTTAATTATTACGTTTTAATTTTTTTTAATCCTCTAAAAGGACATTTCGGTCGCAGAAATATTAAGGAACAAATTTAATAAAATTAAAAAACAATTAAATTTTTACCAATTCCGGTTATTTAATTTTAAAATCTTTTTTTTGTTTTCCTTTATGTTTTTATATTTTTTTGGTCAAACAAATACCAGCTTAAGGATTATGAAACTATTAAATACAATTTAAATTTAAAATAATGTTTCAAAATTTTTAAGGTATTAAAACGAATATTTATTTTTTTACCCCAAGACCAAAGGTAAATTGAAATATTTCCTGGAAAGGTAATCATATTTTTACTTGACTCCCTTCCAGGAAAAAAGCCCTGCCCTTCGGTTCAAACCGGTTAAAGCCTTTCAAAACCAAAGTTTTTGGGGATTAAAGAGGAAAGTTAAGGCCTGCTGAATGCAATTTATTGATAAAACAATCCTGAAACCTTCAAAGGAAGAAACAATGAACTGAAAATTTTGGAATAAAAAAATCAAAAATTAAAAGGTTCCGGTGGAAGAACCCAAAAAAGCCATTAAAAGTTAAAAAACAAAAAAACATCTATCTTTGGCATAAAATTTTAATTGAATTTGCAACCTAAACTATAATAAATTTTCCTTTATTTTTTCACGGGTTCCTTCAAGAAACCTTTTAATTCGGTAAATTTGGAGGGAAGGGTAAGGTTATGACAGGAAAGATGTTTAAGCACAAATCTTTAAAAAATGACAAGAGCATCCAAAGCAACTAAATTCAAAGGAAGATCAGGAATTTTTAAAAAGGGTGCAAGGGTTTGCCTCTTTCATCAAATTTAACAGTTAATTTGAAAATTCAAAAAAAAATTTTTTTAAATTTAATTAACGAGAACCATAAAAAGGCCGTTTCGGATTTCGACAAGAAAATTAAGCTGCAAACCAACAAAATTAATTAAAAAAGAAAAAATAAAAGGATTTGTGAAAATGTCCAGGAATATTTTTTTTTTTATATATTTAAAATAGAAAACATTTTAACAAAAATTTTAAAATTATTTCCGCCAATATTTCCCTTTTTTTCGCATTTTTTCAAACAAAAACCATAAAAACCTGTTAAAAAAAAGAAAAAAAATAATCAATAAATTTTAAGGTCAAAAACAAAGTTCCTTTATTGCTTTTTCCCCTTAGTACTTAATACGGTTAAATTCGGAAAATTCTAAAGTTACTTATAATCTTTTCCTCTTAATTCTGTTATTTTTCCCACCTTCCTTAAAATTTCCCCCCACAAATTTTAAAAGAAACGCCCTTCGGCCAAATTCAAATTAAAGTTTGTTTTTCAATAAAGAACAGTTTTTGAAATTTGATTAAAACTTGGAAATTAATGGACCCTGCGTTAATGGGCCTAAACGAGATAAAAGCGAATTAAAAATCCTTCCAAAGACCCAGAAAACGGATTGAAAGGTGAAAGGTTGGTTTGAAAAAAAAATCCATTTATTAAAAACCTTCTGGGTGGCACCCACCCTGCCAGTGGATCCAAAAATAATTTAAAATACTATTTTCCGCCTCAAAATTTTATGGGTGAATTTTTGGCAAATTTTAAACCATATTAATTTAAATTTTGGTTTTATTTGTTATTAGGGGCTTTCCTTAAATTTGATTTATTTTAGGTGAATGGAGGGAAGGGTAAAACCCTTCGGAGCGAAACAATGGTTTAAAAACTTTGAAACCACCTTTAATGCAGTTACAATCCAACATCAAGTAAATCTCAAAAAACAAGAAACAAGAAGGCCATCTTTCTGCCTTTTTTGTTTTAAAAAATTTGATTAAGGTTTTAATGAACATTTTCTGGAAAATTGGGTGGCAAACATTAAATAAAACTTTTTGAGGCCAGGAATGGGAAAAAAAATTGAATTGTCCTTCACAGCCTATTTAACCTTTTTTTCTGGGAAAGCCCAAATACACAGAGATTTGGTTGGAATTAAAGCCAAGCAAAAAATTGAAGGTTAAAATGACAAAATTAAAAGATTTACGTGAAAAATTGTGAGGAATGGAAAAATCCCCTGGGGTGGGAAGTTGGTCCAGATTCCTTGTGTGAGGTTTTGTAAATAATTTCATTAACAAAAAATAAAAAAACCTTCCGAAATTTATCCTATTTTTCAGCATTTTCTTCAACAACAAACATTTAAAACCTTTAAAAAAATAAAACCAATTTAATAATTTTAAAGTTTTGGGTCAAATTTTGGGCTTTAAATTGGTCTTCTCCAACATGTTTTGTTAAAAAAAAAGAATTGAAAAATTGGGTTGAAAATTGAAGATTTTCAATTTTAACTTTTCCCTTTAAGAACCAAACACTGTAACCTTTACCCCCATTCCCCCTTAAAAGGAATATTTAAAATTTTTAAAATTAACCTTCCCTTCAAGGCCAGCCAAGGATTTGTAATTAAGTTTTTTCCTTCCTTCAAACAAATTTTTTTAGAAATTTGGATTAAATCCACTTGGTTAAACCAATGGATTCCTCCTGGCAAGGTTGAATGGGTGCCGTCCAGAACCGGGGCCCAAACCAGCTTATAAAAACTTCCAAACATTTAATCCACCCCCACCCCAGGGCCATAAACGGGGGTAAAGGTGGGAAAGCTGTCTTTGTAAGGAAAAAAAAAACCATTTAATTAAGCAATTTGAAGGCACCCAACCTGCGGGGATAAATTTTAATTGAAAATTATTTTCCCCAACCCAAGAATTGGGTGTAAAGAGAGAAAGGGCAAAAATTTCAAAATTCCAAATTTTTATTATAAGGAAATGTTAAAAAGGAAATTATATGGATTGCCTCCAATATTTTATTTTTTAATTTGAAATTTTTTAAATTGTAAAAAATTAGACTACAAAGGCAAAACGTAAAACTTTATGCATAAATAAAAATAATGTCAATTAATTTTAAAAAGAAAAAAATTCTGCCATATTTTGTTACAATTTTTTTTTTTAAAAACATTTAGGTTGGTGTTTTCTTTTCTTTTTGTGTAATTTTTTGGCCAAACATAATTTAATACGGAGTTTTTAGGAACAGAGTGGGGGAAACCAATCTAAATTTCCTTTTAATTTCGTAACAAAAATTTATTTAATATTTTCTTTTCCCAAAAGCCTTCAACAAACAAACCCCTTTTGGTTAATTTAATTAAATGGCCACCAAAAATAAAATTTCTGAAGGTTAAGACATTTAATAAAACCGAGACAAGGCTTGATTAAGTGAATAATTCCCGCCTGTGGCATTAAATTGAGCTTTAAGCCACTTCCTTTGAAAAATTTTGGGAAATGATTACATACCATCCTTTTCAAAAACTATCCAAAAAACTATTAAATTTAATTTTCCACAAAAGGATTTAAGAAATTTAAACCAAAATTTCAGGGCCCACTTTTATTGGATGGTTTAAATAGTGGGGTTTTTGGTCATTTTTGGAATTACACCAAAGGGTTTATTTAAACTGCTTTTTGAAAAAAAAAAATTAAAAAATAATTCGGTTTGTTATTAAACAAATTAGGCTGGAAAAGAAAATGGAGAACGAGGTTTTAAATTTTGGGGAACACCCTTTAAAGGGTCCCAAACAGCTTTAACCCTTGTTTTCCACCAATTTCTTTCCCACCTTAAAAGACCCTAACTTTAAAAATTAAGATAAATTTAATCGCCTTTCCCAATTTGAATTGAGGAACCGAAGTGCTGTTTTTCCACCAATTTTACTGTTCTTAATTTCCAAATTCCTTTATTTTCTCTCCCTTTTTGGCTTCCTCAAAATTCCACTTTTTGGAGGATGGCCAAAAAGTGGGTTTCCTCCTTTTAAAAAAGGAATGGCATTATTTTTGCTCTTCCGGTAAAAATGAAAGTTACTTCAATTTTTCAAACAAAATTCCTTCCAAGCCTTTAATCCCCCCACCCGGAAGGGAACATCCACCACGGGAAATTTATTTCAATGGGAGAGGGAAGAAGAAATAAAATAGTAAGGAAAAGGCTTAAAAACCCTTTAATTTAAGTAATTTAGAAAAAGGCCTTGGGGTGTAAATTTATTCCCAAAGTGATCTTGCCCTTAAAAGTAACTTTGTAAAGGGAAAGACAAAAACAATTACGGCCCTTTAAAAACCTTTTTAAAGGGGAAACTGTTGGGGAAATTTTGGGTGCCTCCGGTATTTTTTTGTGAACAATTTGGGAAATTTAAATGTGTCTAAAAATTAGCAATTTCAACAAGGGCAAAATTTGCCAAGTTAAAGAAAATGGGCTTTTTGAAAGTTAAAAATAATGGTCAATTTAATTTTAATAAAGGGAAAAAAATTAACTCCAATATTTGTAATAAATTCCTAAGTGCTTAATTTTTATAATATTGTTGTTTGGTTTGGGTGGATTTTTTTTTTCTTTGAGAATAGGTCTTTTTAATTTTAATTAAACAAATTTTCCAATAACAGTTAAGTTTTTAGTAAACCCATATGAAGTGTTTACCCATTACCAAAACTTCTTTTCCAAATTACTTTTTGAATTTGCTTAACTAAAAGCATTTTTAAAGATTGTTCAAATTTACACTCCCAATTTTCAAAGTTAACTAAACTTTAAACCCCTTCATTTCAAGGGGTTTTTTTAATAAAAGGCTTCCAAAATAAACCTTTCTTTAATGGCAGACCAATTTAAAAAAACAAAAAACACACTTTTCCTGTAAAGTTTTTGTGGAAATTAAATGAGCTTTGTCACCTTTGAAACAAATTCCTCGATGAAATTAAGGTAATTTTTCATTAAATTTAAGGGATTTCTAAAGAAGGATTTTTTAATTTTGAAACAAATTCGGGAAAGGATTTTAAAAAAAATTTAAAACCCAATATTTTCCAGGGCCCATTCTGTTGTTTTATGGTAAAAACAAAATGGGAAAATTCCCTTTAGAATCCATTTTCCCTTCTTTAACTTTACACCAAACTTGTAATTTAAATGGTTTTAGAAAGACCTTTTGGAAATTTAAGGGTTATGTTCCAGGGTTAGAGAATAATTGACCCATTTACTTCAAAGTTCCCTTAATACACAATTCTTTCTGGAAAAAAGAAAATTGGAGAACTTAAATTTAATGAAGGAATGTACAAAGTTACTTTGAAAGAGGACCAGGGAATTTGTCTTGGGTAAAAATGCTCCTTCCTAATAGTTTACCCTCTGGTTTTAAAAGATGTTTTTTTCTGTATTCTTTGTTAACTTAAAGCCCTGGAATTTTTTAATCAATAAAACACTATTTTAATTTTCGCTTTGCAGAAAAATGGTTGAAGAAAACCTAGTATTTTTCTTCCTTATTTTTCCACCAAGGGTTTTAATTCTGGGTTTGATTTAATTAAACCCTTTTCCTTATAAAACTCTTTATTTTCCGGCCTTCCTTTCCCAGCATGTCCATTCCTTTTGGAGGAGGCTTAAAAAAAGGGGCTTTTTTTCCAACCTTTAAAGAAAAGAAAAAAATTGGAAATTTTTGCTTTCCCAAGATAAAAAAATAAATGAATTTAATCCTTAAATGGTTTTTTAAACAAAAGGCCACATCAAGCCTGTAAGTTCCAAAACTTTGTTTTAAGGTCCCTTTGCCTTGGAGGGTTAAAATCCCTAAAGGGCTGGGCTTTTCTTTGAATTTTAAATTATTTTCAAAGTCCAGAAAGAAGAAAGGCAAGAAGTTTATTAAATTTAAAAAAAGAAGTTTATTTCCTTTTGTATTTTAACAAAAATGGTTCTTTGAACATTTTTCCCCATTGATCTTGGATTTAAATGGTTTTATGTTTGAAATTAAACAAAATCAACAATTTACCCGGCATTTAAAACAACAATCTTTTAAAGGGGGTTCCACATTTTAAACTGTTGGTTCTGTTAAATTTTTTAAAATTCTGGTATTTTTTTGGTACCAAAATGGGGAATTTGATACTTTTTCCCAAAAACCTCCCTAAATTTTTGTTAATTAAATAGGGTTAGGGTAAAGGAGTTTTAAAAGGTTTAGGTAAGGGTGGATTGGGAAATTAATAAAATGGTCTGGCAAGAAATTTGCTTTATTAAGAATTTAAACCACCAATTGGTTTCAAACAAATAAGGGCAAGGTAAAACTAGAAATAAGGGAGTTTGGTCCCTAACTAAAGTTTTCCCATTCACTTTAGGGAACAATTGGACCTTTTTTGCAAGGTAACTGAACAATTATTTTTGGTAAACTGATTTCAATTTGCTAAAATTGGAACTTTTAGAGCGGTTCAAATTTCACAATCCCAAATTTTACAAAGTTTGGGCCCAAAAATTTTCTGGAAAGGTTTAAGGCACCATCAGGTTAAAACAAGGGGCTTCTTTTTTATTCAAATAAAATAGGAAAGAAAATTAAACAAAAAAAAGACCTTTTTATAATTGGCTTCCGGAAATTTTTAATTTGGCAAGAAAATGGTAAAAATGCATTATCAATTAAAGACAATTTCCTAGTAAAGTTTATAAATAGTGAGAAATAAAAGGGCTTCACCCATTTGAATTAACCAAATATTTCAACATAAAAAGATTAATTGAGGAATTCATTTCAACTTGGAGGTTTGGGAGCTTTCCTAACATTGGTTATGTTTTGGTTTTATTTTGAAAAAGCAAAATTTCTGGGAAAACCCAAGAAGATTTAATTTAAAAAAAAGAAGTTTTTATAAAAAACAAAAATATTTCATTTTTCCATTGAATTCAAACATTTTTTATTTTATAATAAGGATTTAAATTTAATTAATAAAATAAACCTCCCAATGGTTACATTTTTATTTTTTGATAAGCCAATTTTAGAATTTTAACCCTTTAACCTTTACCCCCAAACCTAAACCTAACCCTTTTATTAGGTTTAAATTAATGCCAAGGCAGGGTTTTAGTAAGAATAAAGTTAAAATGTTTTTGCCAAATTACCTTAAACCTAAAATGTTTTTTTGGACATTAATAAGAAAAAAGCAGACAGTTAAATAATTACTCTTTAATTGCAAACATGTAAAGTTCCAAAAGTTAATTTAAATAATTGGAGCCCAGGTTTTGGGAATTAAGAAATTTTAGGGCAACCAAAATTTAAAGTTTTAATCCTAAAAATTTCCGTTTATTTTCCATTCTGCTCCTGGGGTTGTTTTAAAAAATCCCAAAAAGGTTTTTTGTCTGCAAAAATATTCATTTTTTCCTAAAACCTGTTTTCCAATATTTGTTTTAAGGAGCTATTTACCTGTTTTAGGTTTCATCCTCTATGAAGACAAAAAATTGGATTTGGGTTGTTTGCAAGGAACTAAACTATTAAGGAATAAATAAAATTTTTCATTTATATTAATGTTCTTTGGTTTTTTAATTCTTTGCAGGTCCAAATTTAAAAACCTTTTCCCAAGGAAAAAAATAAACATTTAATTTACAAGTTTTAAAGGTTAAAGAATTCAGAAATGTTTTTAGAGGGTTTAAAGGGAAGGCTTTTTAAATTAGACCATTAAACTTGGAAAGAGCTAAAAATTACACAGAAAGAAGAAATTTATTTCTAAGGTAAATGGGTAAAACAACCTCGGAAGTTCCAATAATAATAAATTAATGCCCTTTAAATTCTAAGGTTAATTTTTGATGGACAAAATTTTCCAACAAATGCAGTGTGGATTTATTCTTTAACTGAAAAACGTTTTGTTTTTATCCTGGCTTAAAATTTTTTTCCACTTTTACTAAAATACATCTTTTTTTTAAAGGGCCTGAAAGGGCCATTTTTCCTTTAATATTTAAGGGAGTTGGATTTGCATAAGTTCCAGGTAATCCAAGGGGAACAGCCCAAGGACTAAGTGTTGTATTAAATATAATTTTATAAAATCAGATAATTTAATTGTGTTTTTAAAATCGGAATTGGAAACAACCAAAATGGCCCACAAATCAACATAATGAGAACATTTTTCCCATTGTCCTTTGCCAAGAAATTTGGTTTTGGTTTATGGCAAAATTTAACAATTTAAAAAAACATCCAGGAGCAAAGAAATTTTTATTTCTTCCAATGTGAAGTTTTAATTTAAAACAGGACCAACATAACCCTTAGAAGTAAAAAGGCGGTTTGTAATCCGGGAATGATTCCCCAAGTTACGGTTGGATTCTGTTTCAAGCCCATTATTTTAATAAAATAAATTTACTGGAAGATATTTTTTCCAAACCAAAGGTTGTTCCTGTTTGACCACCTTTTTGTATAATTGTTTTAAAAAAATTTAGTTTTCTTTTATGGGGATTCCTAAATAATGGGGTTAAGGGGGAAAGAAAGCCAGGGGGCCCATAAAAAGCTTTACTTAAAAATGGCAATGCCGTTGGAAACCTTCTTTTAAAATAAAAACCCTGGACAACAAACTTTTCCAACCTTTGATTTAAAAGAGGGGGTTTGGGGGTCTGTTTATTGGTTTTGAAACAAATTTGGAAGGGAATGGGGATAACAAGGAAAATTTAAGGGGTTTTGAAACCATGCCTATTGTCCCCGTAATTTAAAGGGCTTTAAAAACATCCCTTGGGTTTTTTGAAAATCCTTGCAACAGCTTCCTGTAAGGGCTAAGTTTAGGTTTTTGAGGGTGAAACTTTGCAGGTTAAAAACCTTCCCTTGGGTCCCTAAACCAAATTGGGAACCTTGAGGATTGGGGGTAAAATATTCATGGATTGATAAAATTTAATTTTTGCCCCCCAAAACTTCCTTCTGTAAAATAATAACAACATGGAACCAAATTGTGTTTTTTTTTTTTTCTTTTTTTATGTAAATATAAATTAGGAATTTTAAGAAAATTAAAAAAAACCAAAGGGGCCCCCTGGGGTTTAAATTGCAAACCCATACAAGGCCCTTTTTTTGTGCTGTTGGTGTTGTGTGTGTGGGCCTTTTGTTTGTCTTAGGTCCGGGGTTGGTGTTGGGTTTGTTCAAGAAATTTTTGTAAAAAATTAATTTCTGATTTCAACCCTTTAAAAAGGCCTTTTAGTCCTCGTGGCCCTTTCTAATTTAATTTGTGGCCAACTTTCCTGGAGGCTCGACCTTGACTGCCTGACCACCTGGTTTTCATTGGGCCTTCTTAAGGAAATTGAATTATTGCGTGTTTCCCCATTTTCCGAATTCCGGGTTAAAAAAACCCAAAAAAACTCCTGTTTAATCTCAAATTACCGTAAAAGCCAATTCTATTGGTTAAAGCAAAATAATTTAAATTGGCGTTCGGACAGAAACGGAAAATAAAATCCCAGAAAAATTTGTTTATTTAAACCCAGGTGATTTCAGTCAAAATTCCAAGTCAAACGTTAACATTATTTAAACCCCAATTTTGTGTTTACCACAACGAGACATTTTGGGGTTTTTGTTTAATTTTGGAAAAACAAAAAATTTAACATAAAATTTCTTTGTGGTGAAAACAGGTGACGGGAAAAAAAGAAAACTTAAAGGTTTATTTATTAACCTTAATTTAATTTTTTAAATTTGAACGAGGTGGCTCACCTTAAAACCCGTTTATGTTTGACGTCAAATTAAGCCCGGTTTGGCTTGGAAATGCGTTTTGGATCGATCTTTGGCCCCAAAGTTAAGGTTGGTTCTATTTCAAGCGGCGTTATGCCATTATTTCCAAGGGAGGGGGAAAATTTTTAAATCACCCGCTGTCGGACCCCACCTTTTATTCTTGATAAAGTTGCCTGGGGGACAAGGGGGAATTTTTAAGGGGGGTTTTCCCCTGGTTCGTATAATGTAGTTTTACACCTTTAAATGTTTAACAGTAGCCAGCATAACAAACAACAAACAAACTAGAAAGGTTCATTCTTAAAAGGACTATAATGACTTTTCCGTGCAAGGATTGTATAAATTGTCCATAACATTATATTTCATAAGACAGTTAACTAAATTGGATGGCTGAAGGAACATTAGAAGCAATTAGAAAAAAAAATTATATTCAAAGGATTCTTTGGTTTTAAATACTTTTTCTTTCTTATCTCAGTTTAATATGCAAAGACAAATATTGTAAGTAAGTCATTGGTGGTTTGTGCTGCTGTCAAAACATTGCTCTGTTTCTTTGAGCATCCCAACACAGCAACTGTGGCTCAGTGTTATTTTAGTATTATTTATATAACATTGTAGTATTTATTCATATTTTAAATTAGTCTGGACATAGGAAATGATTCACTTGAGACAGGCATTTTTTTCCTAATGCTTTTAAAAGTGCTGTTGTGAAACAGCTTCTAAAGAAAAGAAACTTGGACCGATCTCTTCTTAATAACTAAGGCCAAATTTTGAATATTTTATTTTTAATTAAGATCTTAGAAAAAGTTGTATTGCAACAGCTTAATAAATTTTTGGATGAAAATAGTATTCGGGAGAAATATCAGTCAGGTTTCAGACAAGGTCATAATACTGAAAGAGCATATTAAATGTAGTAAATGATCTGAGAATAAATACAGACAAAGGTAATGCATCCGTTTTAATCCTCTTAGATCTAAGTGCAGCATTTGACCTGGTTGATCATTGTGTTCTGATAAACAGATTGGAAAAATTTATAGTTGGTAAAATGTATTCTTAATATAATAATGGTTTTTTGTTCGGGAGCTCCCTCTTCTACTCAGGTCGTATTTTTGATGAAAAAAAAATATTAGAAATGATTCTAAATGTGATGTATTCTGTGACTACAAATAAACAGAAACAACTCGACTGAAAGTAGGCTATGTGTCCTCTTTCTTTTTGAAATAACGGTTCATACCGCTTTATTTCTGTGTGACTAATTTTCAATCCTGATTAATTCATTATGATCAATGTATCACTTATTATTGTAAAACATCGATGCTTTTGGATTGAAATCTTTAACAAAATATGCAAACAAACGGCCGCTTTTATCATGTTCGTTTTGTGATCGCGCTATATTTCCAGTGACTTATTTCTTATTAGTTTTCTGATAACTTCTCTTTGTTGGTGAAATGATGGGGTTGTGTGACATTGTTCCAGAGAGGCGTGTAAAGGGCAGGTTTTAGTGAAGCGCTTCTGGCCCGACGGTGGACATGCAGTGTGATTTTGGGCTTTGTGTTACAGGTCTGAGGCTATTAGCCCTGCCCGGCCCGTTTAAAGCACTGGCTCGCACTGGCCCGACTGTGGAAAAGCAGCTATTGGTTACCAGTTTATCAAAGGTTTGATTTTAAGATTAATTTTTTTAGTCTAAAAAACATTGCATAATCTGGCACCATCTTACATTTCTGACTGTTTGTCTAAATATATTCCTAACAGAATGTTACGATCCTCTATAGCACTGGTCTTTTGGCACAATACACAGTAAATCTTAAGTGATCTGGTGGTACCTCTTTTAGTCATTAGGCCTATGCTCCAGAAATCTGGAACAGTCTACCAAAAGAATTGAGAGAGTCCACTAGTATTCATATTTTTTAAAAGGGGGTTAAAACATATTTTTTAAAGCTTATGAGTATAATAGTGTGTGAAGTGTGTGTAATTTTGCATTATTTTATTTGATTTTTGTGCCTTATTTTTTTTTTCTTCTATATTTGTTTATATTTTTTACTTGTTGAATCATTATGTGCTTTGATTATTTTATATTGATATTGTATTTTAATATTTGTTTTTTGCTTGTGAAGCACTTTGAGTTGCATTTTATGTATGAAAAGTGCTTTATAAATAAATTATGCTGTTATGTTAGCTTTTTATTTTTTATATTGTCAGTTTTAATTTTTAGTACTTCATTTAAAAAAAAATTTTTATTGTTGTTAGTTGCCAATGTAAATTATATTTAGAAAATATATTTGTTAAAAAATTATTTTTAATGATAAAATATTTCTATATTTATATTAAGCCCAATTTAATTGAATTTAAAAAATAATTAGTTAGTTAACAATAATCAATAATTTGGCTCTGTCCAAAAATAAAAAAATTAAAATAAAATAACATAAAATGGATTTTTTTTTTTTTTTAAACTGACAGGGGAAGTGTTCAAGGTCACCTGTTTAAAGTCTTTATTTTTGCAGTTTGTTTCAACAGAAATCACACAGGCTTTCAAAGAAAATTTTCAAAACTTTAATGACCGAAGTCAATGATTTGATTTATGAAGAAATCAAATAATAGATTTGTTTGCCATCTGACCGCTTTCAGTATCTCATTCATTGATTAGTGAAGGCTGCCAAAGAATAACTGATTTTCTGTTTGACAACCTTCACTTGATAAAAGGGTTTTGCTGGGTCTGAGGTGAATGAGGTAAGAATAGAGGCTATAAACTGCAGCAGTAATGTAATAAGCGGTATATTCACTGCAGTCAAGAACAAAGATCCAAAGAAAACAGGTAAAGGTCACCATGGAGATAAAAGACAGAAAGCCACAATAACTCAAAGAATGTGATTTTCAACCGACACAGATGATCTAGAGTTAGCATGAATTAAAGAGAACAGATAAGTATAAAAATCATTTTTAGGGTTGCTTATCTGATGGTATTTTGAAAGCTTTTAACACCTTAAAAATTAAAATTGTTCTACTTTCTTTCTGACCATGAGTAACATCTGCCTCTGAAAGAAGATTTTTCTTGTTGGTGAAGGGTTTTCTAAAAAGGTCATCGATCCATCGCAGAAATGTTTTGTACAGCCTCTACAGAGAAGGAAGTGGTTTTAAATGGCTCACCAGCTGGCATTTCTTAAAAAGAATGGCATCTCTGGATGTTAGTTCTGGACTGTTTTGGCTCTTCAGCGTGCTCCTCACGTAACTAATCATTTTTTAGAGGTTTGTGAGGGAGTGAAGACTGACACAGTGGGGCTTTGCGCTGGAGAGGCTTTAAAAAATGCAAATAGACACATACAAATAAAAGTGTCCATGAGTAGAACGAAAAAGGGGCATACTATGCTTGTCAGCTGGGAGACGTGAAGGTCAGGTTGTCTGCTGCGACCGCACCTGAACCTCCACAAAGTGTCAATGGAGAGAAAAGATACTGTATTTATGGCAGCAGTGACAAGACACAATAAGCATCACATCTGCCTCGTCATGCACTACCAGCAGAACTCTTCTTGTCCACCTGCACGTCATTCGCCTTGACGGTGATGTTTCAAGCAAAGACATCGGTTTAAAGAAATCTCTTCTTTAACCCAGCCGATAAGGAAAGTTTTCAAAACTTTGTTTTTTTTTTTAAGTTATAAATGTTAGGACAAAATGTTCTAAAGTAATGTTTGTGGAACATTCTTATAACTTTGTTAATTAATGTTGTCAACGTTATCCTGACAAAATGTTCTGAGACAACTTTTTCGGAACGTCCTTATATGTTTTTTGAACTTGATGAATGTTCCTCAATGTTGAAAGAAAATGTTCTTAGAACAACATTCGAATAGTGTCCTTATGTAATTAAGAAATGTTTTTGTAATCTTAAATAACATCATGACAAGAAAATGGACATTTTAGAATTATTGGAATATTAAAGGGATAGTTCACCCAAAAATGTTGAGCACAAAAGAAGATATTTTGAAGAACGTTGGTAAAACAGTTGATGGTGAGGAAGGTTACTTTGGAAATGAATAGGTTACAGGTTACAAGTTACCCTATTTAAAATGTAATAAGCAGTGTAACGATTTTAAATTACTTTATTAAAATAATGTAATTTATTACAATTGATTACGTTTTTGAAATGAACTTTTTCTTAAGCAACTGTAATTTAATTACACTTTTTTTTCTCAGTAACAGTTAGAGTTACATTTATTTTGTAATGAAATTATGTAACTCTGTAACATATAACTTGTTACTCCCCAACACTGTTGACGGTAGCCATTGACTTCTATAGTATGAAAAAAAAATAACTGCGGAAGTCAATGGCTACCGTCAACTCTTTGGTTATCAACATTCTTCAAAATATCTTCTGTTGTGTTGGACAGAGGAAAGAAATTAATACAGGTTTGAAAAGACATGAGGGTAAGTAAATGATGACAGAATTTTCATTTTTGGGGTGAACCTTTAAAAATAAACTCTCAAATAACATTATACTTTGGGTAAAAATAAAGTTAGTAGAATATTTTTGTAAACTTTAAATAAAGTCCTAATCATGACTAACCTGGCATTTCCAGAAACATTTCAAAACAGTTATCCCACAATGTTTTTATAACCTAAATCTGTTACCTGAGAACATAAATGTGACCCCAAATTGTGGATAAGTGATGCGTGGCCAGTATCAAATCAAAATGTGATTGTTATCATATGGCATTTACACATCCAAAGCTGAGATGTGATCTAAAAAGTTTATGTGATGCCCTTTAAAGCCCCGCTGAGAGAATCAAAAATGAAACTGATTACAAACCGTTCGTAAACTCACAGTCTGAGAGTTTGATGGGGTAAAATAAGGAAAAGAGTTTTTAAAAGATCCCCGCAGTGCAGAAAAAGGCATTTCCAAACAATTTCGGTCCGCTGAGGACTGAGAGTTGAAACGAGAGAGTAAACCAGCTAGAAAATCAGGTCATGAGAGAGTGTAATGATCGGAACAGTGAGGTATGGCTGAGCACAGACAGACCTTTAAATAGTCATCAGTATGCCACGCTTGTTCTGTAGACGTTTTGGAACTTTTTTTTATTCTTCGGGAACAGAATAAAACAGCGGGAGGTCTCTTGAAGTCTTTTGCAAACTCACCTTAATAGGCCCTCTGGCTCTAATTTTACTCTCACAGGAGGAATAAAAGCATTTTACATTTGTACATCATTCTTATTTTTGGCAGCCGAAGGGGCAAGGAAGACAGCAGCTCGTGGATCAGAGTCTCAATGCTGAGATCACAGTCTACATGAATATCTTTTTATGATTTTACCCAAAATTCTTCTATCTCATATCATCCTTTCCATTGACGTGGAACCAGCATTTGTGAGTCACTCCATTTTATTTTGGCTGGAACTTTTCTAGCATTTAATTTTAGGCCTGTATGGTAATATAGACTCAAGATTGATACATTAAGTCTATCAGCATAAAGACTGGAGGAGCTTCTAACACTGATGCTCTTTATTTAGCTCACTTGAATGTCTTTAATCGCTGTAAAGAAAAAGCGGGTTATGTTTTTCCAACCCAATGTTTCCATTTCCAAGAACGCTCCAGTCCCCACAGGCCTTTACTTGCATGAATATTCATGAGTTTACGGCATTCATACTGATGTTGCTTGTTTTGTGCAAATGTTAAAGCAAACTGGCTCCATCTAGAACCAGGCAGTTTGTGTCATTCAATCTGATATAAAACAACATGCAGTTAATAATCATGAGGTTGTTTTTCCACAGCTGAGCAAATGTACATTTTGTAACCGAGTAGTTTCCATGTTGTCAGTTTAAAACTCTGTCATGGGTTTGCCATGTGAGGAACTGTTTATGGTATTGCAGCGACATCTTGTGGTGGAAATTATGAATTATTGTGGATCCAGCTGATGTGGTTTAAATTGCTTAAAGTTTATGCTACTCCATAATGGTTCCAACACTAATAATTGTCTTATATATTATAGTTAGTTTGATAAACAGATTGAAAGGAGGGAAGACTGGGAGCAATTATACATTTTTCCTTGATAACATCTTCTAGAAAAGAAATGGATGCATGTATGTGCCAATAATAATAGTACCTAAAATACTGAAATATTTACACTGAATAAGACCTGATAATATTATAATAAATTGGATTTAATAAAAACAATTCAGAATGTTACCCCATTTGCCCCAAGGGTTGTTGTAAAAAAAAAAAAAAAATTATATGGATATTGTCCCACAAATAAAAGAAGCATCAAAGCAATAAAATCTATTAAATAATTATTATACAGTATAGTTTTCATCCTTAATTTTGTAAGAATTTGGGGGGTTTGTAAGATTTGTAACTGTTTTTAGTAAAAAAGAAGAACAAAACAGTAATATTATGAAATATCATTGCAATTTAAAATAAATGTTTTCTATTTTAATATATTTTAAAATTTAAGGAACCATAATAAATGTTTTCAAAAGTTCAAAAGATCAGTATTTAAAACAACTATACAGCAATGTAAAAGTCTTCACTGTCACTCTTGATTAATTTAATGCATCCTTGGTGAATAAAAGTATAAAGTAAAGAAAACTTTACATCGGTGACGTACTGTAAAAGTTCAAAGTTAAAGCAAAAACATAAGTACTGTACAACATTTAATCACATGATCTGATTGAATCAATCTTCAGGTATTTTAATAATGTTTATGACATATTTTTAAAGTGGTTACCTGAATGAAAACTAATTTAATCAAAACGTTTTTTAATTCAAATTAATTTTGCAAGTGTTTTTGATATATCAACCTCACTGGTGTAAACTGGGAATTTTAGATGAGATCTGAGGCTAGCTAAGCAAGGCTTTAGATACCATTAGACCAATTTTCTTGTCTGGATTTCTGGGACTGGAACAGCATTAGGCTCCATCTACAAATGTACATAATTCTTTCAGATGTGTCAAAACAACTTAAAAGCACATATTTTTGCTTTTAGGACATACATTTCACCACACTTCTTAAACCACAGTGTGAGGATGTAATAAATATGATTTTGTTTACTGAATATTCATGAGTCCCTGAGATATTTTTATCTTTTCATAGAAGCCTGTATATAAAAACAGATGAAACCACCGTGACTTATTTTCCCTGAGTTCCAGTGAGGTTCCCATGACAACTGTTGTTCCTGTTGACTGCATTACTCGTCCACTTAAGAGTCAGTACATGAATGGAAACGGATATAGAATTGCTCATTAAAACAGAAGAGTGCTTAGGTGATGGTGCGTACATATTTTTTCTGGATTGGTGTAGACAGTCAAAATCCATAAAAATAGGGCATAATGTACAGTAGTAATATGAAGGGAAATTTTCCTGTGTTTTATTTTGCACTGCATTGAGTTTTAGGGTTAATAGAAATGTCTATCAAATTAATGGATAATATCCTGGCAGAAAATGACCAGTACTTTTTTTTTCTTTTTTTTTTAACAGGCTGGATGGGAAAAACAACAACAACACTATGCAAACAAAATCTTAATTAAATTAATTTAGCATACCAAAAAAAAAAATAAATTTGGGTGGATTCATACAATTATTCATTAAATTGCAGGTTGAATAACAGAAGATGTCGAAGATGAATTAGGTCTAATTGTTTATTACTGCCACAACAGTCACAGAAAAATGCAGACAAGGCAATAATTTACTCAATAAAAAAATAGTCAGTAAGAAATTTCTTTACATTGTCCGCAAAGAGTACATGTTATTATTTTTTCATAATTTATAGTAGGGTAAGATGACTTTTTTTTCAGCCTTGGTTCACCCATCAGCTCATGAGTTTCTGGAGCTCAATGTTTCCTCACCTCAGGCCCAAACTGTGTTTGATGACTCAGTGTTTTGAGGCTGAGAGTCCCAAATGAATTTTTAAGTGAATTAGGACTAAACTTGGCAAGCAATAGAGGCAATTATACTGTAAGAGGAACAGGGACTTGCTTCCTTTGAGTTCCTCTGCTTATGTTTGGAGTTTTAAGGAAGTCAGATTTCTCCAGTTTTTGTGAATAATTCGGTATCTCACTCTATTGACATTGAGCGGTAGCAGGATGAAGGTGGAGTAAGTTCTGTTGAGATATTATGTACAGTCAGTACCTACCACAATAATCTTTTCAAGTTTGTATTTTGTTGATATTATTTAAAACTGTTTTCTGTTTTAAAATACTTTAAAATCTAAAATTTATTCATGTGAAGTAAAGCTGAATTTTCAGCATTTTACTCCAGTCTTTAGTGCTTTCAGAAATTGTTTATTAGATATAAAATTAAATTATTACATATTAATATACAGAATAAATATTTAATTTAATTTCTGGGTTAACAAATGACAGTTTGTGAGCAACAGGAATTTGGTTTCAGTCATAACAAGCCTCTGTCTGGTCCACCAGTCTTTTCACGTTAGGCTGTTCGGGATGTCATATAAACCTAAGATATTAACATGTTAAGAAAGTCCTCATAAAGTCAGAGAATATCACTGCCTTGGCCCCCGTCTACATCCCACCTGTTCTTACCTTGTGCTATTCCTGAGCAGCATGAAGCACAGGAACAGATCCTTCAGCCCAACAATCAATCACACAGGGCTGAGGTTCTGGATCCTCTTCCCAAAAGAGTTCATGTTCTGGATCATCCCCTTCATCTCTCCTCAGGAGAAGGCATTCTAGCGTCTCCACCAGATTATTTTGTGCCCACCACACCGAGAAGGGTATCAACTGGTTGGAGGATAGAAAGTTTGTGTATGAGCTAAAGAATGCCTCAAAACTTTTCCATTATAAGTAAGCTATTCATATACTGTAAACCTATAGACCTTAATCAGTTTAGACGCCATATTGAACTTTACATGGATGAAAATGAGGCTGTGAGGGATAGGCTTAAGCCTTTACAATAGCCTGTGCTGTAAAAAAAAGTCCTGGATCATGTAATTGTCAAAACTCACAACTTTCAAAGATGTTTTATGGAGTTTTTGTCTAGTTAAAGTCTTTCGGAAAGATGTTTCGTCAGCTGAAAAAAATTGGTATGTTGTTAAACAACAATAAAATCCATGGTACTTCAATCCATCACAGCTAACTAAAACTATAACTGAAATAAAAATGAAAACTTTTTTTATTAAAAAATAAATAATAAAACATTCAACAAAATGACTAAAACTTTTTTAAAAAATTTAAAAATAAAAAAAAATATTGATAAAAACTATAATAATATTGCACTGATACTAAAATAATACTGTCTGGATGATTACACTCTGTAACCCGTTTAACCAAATAACATGGCATAACCGATCCTATGAATAAATAAAACAGCCAAAAGTAGCATAAAGCATATTGGAATGAACTGTTACAAAGCAATTTCTTTAAATAGACATTTAACATTAATTCACCTGTCGCTGTAGATACACCTGATAGCATCTGTCCATCACTCCTTCCATCAGTTCTGCTATAATATCCACCACCACCTCCTCACCCTCCTCCTGGGAGAGCATGCTGGTCCAGGTAGACTCTGTAAGGCGGCCTGGGACAATGTCCACGCTCTCAACAGGCTGGACCGAAGCGCATTACCTGGGACAGAATCAGTGCGGCTTTTATCTCCCCGTGATTTGGCAGCTGAGCGACGCATGTTCTTTTACCTTCCGGGGAAAAAAATAAATAAATAAATCAAAATAACCATCAGAATAGAGGCAGAACAACAGGACACCAAAAAAAAAAACAAATACAAAATCAGTCCCAATACTACTCTTACTATTTGCGTCATATAAATAATTTGGGCAAATTAGTATGTTTTAGTAGGCTATTTTGTACCAACATAAGAATCATTTCATGTGCTTTTCAAAAGTGGTCATATAATTTTTGAGAAGCATACTTTTAAAAATAGTTTAGGGTAAGATGACAACCCATACTAAAGTGCATACTAAAAGCAGTATTTTCCCAACACTCCATTGTATGTTTTTGTTAGGAGTAGCCAGCCTACACTTCTATTTCAAAAGCGACGCTTCTGAAGTTATACAAATAATGACTGAGTCTGCGAAAACTTTTCAAACATTTTCACCATTAAACGCTCGACACATTGAAGCAGAAGAGGAGAAACATATGTCAGTAACATTAAACACTCACCGCCGTGTCCTGCTTCTGTTGTTGACTTCGGATCCTGGTTGCCAAAGCAGCCAGACGCCTCTGAGCATGAAGACCCGGAAACGACGAAATACTGCAGCCATTTTGCAGCAAATTCAGGACAGCAGGGCTAGGCCAGCGGCCTCCGGACAAAGTTCTAAATAGCGCAGAATTATGGCGGGGACGACGGTAAGTTGGTGCTTTTGTAATGTTTTATTCTTTTTAACATTATCGGTGAACACCAGCGCTTTTGGTGCACAACGGGGTTTCCTGGAAAAGGTGGCCTGGAGAGTGCGGTTGTGTTGATTTGTACGCGACCAGTGCAGAATCACGGAAATGAATCCTTCTTGATTATATTAAACTGGTTTCGATGCAGGTCCTGTAGTAAATGTGTTTTTTCAAAGCTTCGAGACACCTCCTGCATCTCTTGGCTACGCGTGCGTCTCTCTCTCTCTCTCTCTCTCTCTCTTCTTTGTGTGTGTGTGGTGTTGGGGGGGGGGGTGGAGGAGAGGAGGAGGAGGAGTGGGTGAGTGGCCTCTGGCTGACTGGGTGGTTGCGTGCAAAGTTGTGAAAGTTAACAAAGTAATGAAATGAATCAAACAACGTTTTTCCTTAGTCGTTAAATTACATGGTTACGGGGTAAAAAAAAAAACATGCTAACTTGTTAATGACGGTTGATGACAAATGTAACGGTTAAATGCTTTTTTTATCACTATTAATATTATAAAAATTAATTGGATGAAGCACTTTCTCGGTAATTCTGCTTGGTTCTTAATCCTCAAGTTAATTTTCAGTAAATGTAGCAGTCTCAATTTTTACTGTGATTTTAAATGCCCAAACTGCCCATTAAATCGTCCAAGTTTTAACAAGCTTTGGATGTGTGGATTGGAAATAAAAATGTAATCAACAAAGATGAAAAGATATATAAACCTGTAATTGGTTCTCTTCCCAGTCTTACTATTGGTGGCCTTTCATCAAGGATTATTTTTTTAACAACTTTTATATTAAAAAGATTTTAACCACAGAAAAAAAGTGTTTTTTTTTCTAATGCTGTCATGAAGTGGAAGCATGATGCTTCCTTTCTTTTTGTTCATAAACTGTCAGATATAAATATGTAATTTCTAATAAATTGTGTTTTTGTATGCACCTGCCTTAGGGACTGCGGATTAGGGCTGCACAATTAATCGATTTTCTAATCGCAATTACAATTACAGATGCCACAATTATGTAATCGTTCAAAGTGGCAATTAATCGTTCAAAGTCCACTTATGTTATCCTGCGTGCTTAAGATGTGTTTTTTTTTCTTTCTACAGGTTATCTTAAGGGTTTTTCCATTGTTTTAATTTTAGTATAACAATAATACCATTCACAGTTTCGCTTTTCTTTATTTAAAGAATAAACCAATCTGATGTATAACTCACATTTGAGGCTTAATATTATAGAAAAGCAATAAAGGTTTTTTCAAGAGTTTTGTTCATGTAAAAATATGGTATGCAGTTGCTTCAAACAATGGTATAAACATC
This sequence comes from Aspiorhynchus laticeps, assembly GCA_023376895.1. Taxonomy (NCBI): domain Eukaryota; kingdom Metazoa; phylum Chordata; class Actinopteri; order Cypriniformes; family Cyprinidae; genus Aspiorhynchus; species Aspiorhynchus laticeps. The sequence goes on from JALXFT010001100.1 coordinate 30,045, forward strand.
ATTCAGTGTAAATTTTGATAATCGTAATTAATAATCGCAATTACAATTTTAAGGGAATAATCGGCAATTAAGATTTTTGTCATAATCGTGCAGCCCTACTGCGGGGGATGTAAATTAAATTAATAGCATATACACAAAGCAAAAATTCATGTCAACTGTACCAAAATGGTTGCATTTTTCCACTGATTTAAGATCTTTTATAAATATTTTAATCTCAATACAGATCTTAAAGCTATTAAGCCATCTTTGCTGCTGAAAAAGATAAAAATATTATGTAAAAAAAAAAAAATTTAAAAAGAAAGAAAGAAAGTAACGGGTCTGGTGTGACAGACCTTTTAAAGAAATAGTTAATCCAAAAATAAAGCTTGTCACCATTTACTCACCCTTATGTCGTTCCAAACCAAGAAGGGAAAAAAATAAAGTCTTGTTTATCTTTAAAACACAATGAAGATTTTTCATGAAATTTGAATTATTTCTGTCATTCCATTCAAAGTCCATTTCTTGACATATAAACATTGATCAGTGCACATACATTTTTCGCATGTGACACGAGCATGTTTGAGCATCTTTACCGTATTCTGTGCTCGTGCGCTATGTATTGCATTTTGTTTGTTTTTTAAATTTAAATTCAAAGGGCCTTAAAGCATTCCTTTTTTTAAAACTGTATTAAATTGTCCAACAACCTTCTTTAGGAACTTTTAAAACCATTTCAAGTTTTGGTTAAACCTAATTCCAATTAAAATTACCTTAAAAGTGTTAAACCATTCAAGGAAAAAAAAAATATGGGTTTGGGAAAAAAGGGCTAAAGTAAATGAAAAAATTTTCAATTAATTTTAAAGTAAACAAAGCCTTTAAAGGGTGCTTTTTTTAGTGTGATTAAAAACCTTAACTTTTATCTTTTAAATCTGTTTTTTCCTTTTCCTTTCAAACAATTTTTAACCATTCAAGAAAATAAAAAAATTAGGGTTTGGGAAACACAAAATGTGCAAACAATTTTCATTTTTGGGTCCCTTTTTGTATTGGCCAGTATTATTTAAAGCCCCAAGCAAACCAAAAAGTCAAAAATTTCCCATTGGAAAAGCCAAACTGAACAAACATTGTCCCATGGAGGTTATTTAAAAAACAAATTTCTTTACACAAAGCCATTTAAAAATTTATATATAAAATTTTTTTAAATATTATATATATAATATATATATATTATGTGTAGTATAAATATATTTTACTAATATGCAGGTTTTTGTTTGTTTGTTTTAAGATTTCATTATTCACAGATGTGGACTGGGCTGTAGAGCATCACTCCATTACCACTGTATGTATTGTCCAACAACCATTCTTAGGAGAGGCGATTTTAAAAACCATTTACAAGTCTGTAAACATAATCCGAATTCAGAATCAGCCTCAAAAACGCTGTCAAGCACCAGTACGCCAGTGACCTCTCCGACAGTTATAAACACACCATCAATCATCGAAACAGCAGAGTCCATTCCTTCAATCCCATACACACCGCCAACCACCAGTACAGATAGGACCGCTCTGACGATCACAGACACACCATCAACCACCACAGCAGCAGGAAAGTTTCGCGTGCGGCCTGTTATTAAAAAAAGATGCCCATCGTGCAATATCCTCATCAATAAAAACAACCTACCAAAACATATGGAGCGCAAACACACAGATCAGTCGGTATTGGACATCGGTGAGACATTTCAGCTTACAAGCCAATGTATAGATGAGACAAATGGGATATTTGCAGTTCTCAAAGTCGTAAAAGGCCACGGCATCCCGCTTCACGTCCAATACCAGGCATTGGAAGAAAACAACAGAGTCCTCTGCGAATCGAACGAGTGCCAGATTAACATAGATGTTGCGCAGAGGAGCGGCATCACATCGTACCAGTGCATGCATATCAGTGCAGCGAGCTTTTGCAAGTCTTTGGTTGAACAAGTCTCGCTGGAGGAAGACATTTTAACCGAGATGGTGAGAGGAAAATGGTTCAGCGAGAAAAAGAAAAAAGAATGCCTCGCTCTGCAACAGCTTGCTAATAGTAGCTGCGTACCGCTTTCTGTTCACACCTCGATTGGGATCTCGTCAGCAAAAAAGTTCATTTCGGTTTTTGAACCCAATGTATCCTCTTGTAGTCGTTTGGGTCGTGTCATGGTTGTATATAACACAAAATTAGACTCTTGGCACTGTCCTTGTACCAAACTGCGACGTTCATGTCTGCACAAATATGTCCCAAATGGCATCTGTTTCAAACCAGCGAGAGCTTTTCAGAATTGAGGGATCGCCACATAAGCCACATTCAGAAGAAGAGGACATTACAGACAACAGTCATGTGTATCCACCGAAAGATCTGGGATTGAAGTATATGGTGAATTACATTTTCAGAACAAGAAGATACCTGCCGTTCTTCCTGAAGATATGCAGGTGCCATTGCCACGCAAAGATTACCCACAAAACCTTTGTCCAAATGAAACCATGTGTCAGGAATGTCCAGGGGATGTGCTCCTCAGCGATCCTATGCTTAATTACACAGAAGCCAAAATCCTGACCAATTGGTGCATTATTAAAGGTAGATTATATTGTCCGTATGCTTTTGTGCTATTCAGCTATAATGTTTTGTAATTATGCTTGTTTTAATTGTTAGATATCACCACTTACTGTAAGCAGTGCCCGCAGTGTGGGATGTTTTATCGTTATCAAGAATGGAAAGATCGCCTCCATAACTTCAATGATCACATCATCCTTGACATACCCTTATGTTTAACATTGAGAAACCTTCTGCAGGTAATCTTCAGATGGATTATATGAGGGTCAGTGGCATGACACTATTATTATTTTTTAATTTTATATATTAATTTATTCTAAAGTTAATTATATTAAAATAAAAAATAACGGGTGGTGCAACTGTCATTATAATGAAAAAAAAGCATCATTAAGAGATAGAAATTGGTGAAAATAAAACCAAAAGTAGTTTGACAATCTTTTATAATTATTTCTTTAAAAAATTTAAGCAAAACTGGTTAATATTTTAACCCTTTTTTTTGGCCAACTCATAGTTGTGTGGTCCAAATGACAACCAGTAGAAAAAAAATTATATAGTAGGTCAATAAGTGTATTATAATATCAGAATTTTTTTTAATTATTATTTGGAAAATGCATATAGTCATTAAATTTAAACTTTGTTGAAAATTAAAAAAAAAGCTTCTCAAAATAATATGAACAAACATGATTATACCCTTGTAAAAAACTAATAAAAAAGAAGTACACTTAATTCTACTAAATGTGCACTTTTAGTATTCTTCAGATTGTTAAAAAAACTCAAATAGCCAAAAATAAAGTAAAAGGCCTTTAAGGTGTACTCAGAGTTCACTTTCATGACTTTCCTAACACACTTTAAGTTAACAAAAGTTTTTAAAATACATTTTAAATCATTGTTTTAATAATCTTTTCTCATGCATGAAAATTTTATTTTAATTGTTGACTAACATACTAAAGCACAAGTTATTTGATAATACATTTAAAGTTTATATATTTTAAATGTACTAAATTTGTAATTATTAAAAAGTGTAATTAGAAAATATATTTAGAAACATGACATACACGTTTAATTGGATATTTTAGTTTACCATTTGGCACTACACTTTAACCCTATTACAAAGACAACAGAAAGAATTATGAAAAATAAAGATGGACTTAAGTGGGTCAAAAGAGCACTTTTAACTTTAACTAACTAGCATTTAATATAAAATGTAACTATAATACATTTTCATTTAATTGTAAATAACATGCAATCAATTGTCTGAAAAAATTACTTCACACTTCAGTTATATTACTTCACATTTCAGATTACTTCACACTTCAGTAAATACTTTTTTCAAAAGTATGTTAAAGTGTACTTCTTTTTCACAAGGTATACAAAGAGTACATTTCTAAGAACATTTCTACTTTTTTAAAATAATTTTCCTTTTTCCTTATCATTAATACTTTTTCACTGATCCATGAATTGTTGTTGTCAAATGCAATTTTTAAATGTTAAATGTTGAAAGTGTTTGAACTTTTTTTTTTTTGGGGGGGGTATTGCTATCAACCAATATTTTCTCTAGGTCCATACTTCAGTGAGCAGAGCAGTTGAGTTTTTACAACTTACGACAGGAGTGGAGTTTCCACCTCCAGACACAATGCTGGATGCTTATTTGCAGTTTGAAGCCCTCACAGATCATGAATACAAGTATTCATGCCCCACCTGTGGCGATCATCCTCCGGTGGTTATCATGGGTGTACACAAACAGACTGCTTCTCCGTTATCAGGTATAAAAATTGGTAATGCTGTTCATTTGCCAGTTTAATCCTTTTAATACTTTTTTGACATGTTGTTCTTGTCATAGTAAAATACTCTTGTTATGTTTTCAGAAAATGACATTGAAAAACCTCCAGAGAATTTTAAAGGGGAGGTCAGTCTGGAAGAGTTCTGGGAGTCACTGTCCAAAGAGATGATCTGTCGAGGATTTGTTGCGAGTACATGCATATAGTGCATATTACACTATATAGTAAACTTTTGGAAAGAATGCATCTTCTGATTTTTTTTTTCTTCTGCTGTTTTAGATGGTGAACACAATCCATTTGCAGTACCGCCAAGTTATCACTTTTGGGCTCCTTGGATTGGCAAAAACACACGGCATTCAGACACTGTGCTAAACACAGAGTTTGAGAAAGTCCACACTTCATCAGAGATTTTAAAAATGACAGTTACAGAGGAAAGACTCAGAGAAGAACTTTTCAAACAGAAGGTTTGCTTTATTAGTAGAACAACACTTTCAATGTTTTTGAATAAATTATTTGCATTCAAATGAACATTTATGAAATAATATTGGGCAGGATGACTGATTAGAACTTTATGCATTGAATGCGATGTGGACTCCACTGGATCTCGCAGCGATCTCCTTCTTAGTTTGTACAAAGGAAATGAAATCCAAGCAAACATATGACAAAATCTATTCAAAAATCTGGAGTGCCTCTGGTGAGTTTATTTTATTCACTGTTTTAACCCTTTATTCCTGTAAATGTGTGGTATTGTGGAATTAATTGGGCTTCTAACATTTAAAAAAAAAAAAAAGTTTATTTGCCAAATCAAAGTCAGTAGGTGTGAACAACATGCAGAGATGTTGACCTTTTAATGACAAGGCAAAGATAGTTAAAAATTTATTTCCCCATTAAAATATTTATGAATTAGTAATTCATAGCTTTTGTAAAAACATTTTTACCTTAAAAAAATGCATGTTCAAAAGTTTGGGTTCAGAAAATTTTTTTTTTTTTGATTTTGAAAGTCTCTTATTTCCTCTCCAGACTGCATTATTTTATTATAAATGAATAAAACACTAATATTGTGAAATATTACAAAAAAAAAAACTATTTTCTATTTGAATAAGTTTTAAAATGTAATTTATTCCGGTGAGGCAAAGCTGAATTGGTTCTCAAGAAACATTTTCTTTTATTATTTATTAATGTTAAAAACAGGTTGCTTAATATTTTCGTGAAAACCGAAATTTTATTTTTTATTTTTTTTTTTCAGGATTTTTGTTTAATAGTACAAAATAGAAATCTTTTGTAACCTTGTCAATTTTTTTTCACTTTTGATCAATTTAATGCATGTTAAGAAAAATAAAAAATCATACTCCAAAATTTATTGTATTTTAAAATATTTCAAAAGTATTTAAATACAAGATTTAGATTTAAATATTAGAAGATATTTCCTTTTCCTTTTTCAGTTTGTCATTAAAATATTAAAAAATGGTTTTGTTGTTTTTTTCTTCCCCTTTTTTCAAGGACTAGTGTTATTTGCTTTTTTTTCAGCCAAAATCCAATTTGGAGTTAAATTAAAAATTTTGCCCTTTCACTATTCCAAGCTTTTATTATTTGCCAGGTTTGAAAAAACCAATTTAAACCCGAAAAACCCTTTCTCCTTAAATTCTGGTGGAAACTGTCGTTCCGTGTAAGCCTTTTCCCGGCGGATGAAAACCAAGGGACAATCCTCCGGCCCGTGCGGGCCCTGAATTATTAGTCTTTTGAGTTTTTTAAGGGGCAAAAGAAGCAAAGTTTCCTTACTTTACCAAAGAAAAAAGTTTCGGCCTTTTTCTTTAAAAAACCTTTTTTGAACTTCTTTTGCCCGTTTTGTTTTGGGCTCTTCCCCTTTGGAAACAACCATTCAAACCGAGCCCAGTCAACCGGGGGAACCAACTTGCTATGAACGGTGGGGAAATTTTAGAAAATTTTAAAACTTTGAAATTATGGAAAATTTTCTTACAAAAAATAAAATTGGGTTGTAACAGGAGGTTTAATTAAACCCCCGGAAGCCAAATTGTGGAGGCCAACCGTTTTATTTACGGATGGTAATTTTTTAAATTTTTAATGTTAACAAAACCCCAACCTGAAGATGGTTTAAAGGAATTTTTAATATTAATCCAATTGGTTGTTTAAAAAAATTCATTAATGGATGGCTTAGGTGGTAAATGGCTAATTTTTTTTTGGGTAATTCCCTTTAACCTATTAATTTTTTTTTCTCTCTCTTCTTCTTTTTTAAGGACTGGGTTTAGGCCCCCCTTTGGAATTGGTTTAACTAAAATCAATTTCGAAAGTTGAAAGTTTAAGTTTTGCCGTTTCCTTTTATTTATTTATTATTATTATTTATTTTATTAGAGACTTTTTTTCTGCAAATTGCTTGTTTTTTCTATTTAGAATTATTTTCAATTCAAAACTGATATAACTGGAACTGCCTCCTGATGAGTTTCTGGTCACTTTCTGCCAGAGGGTTAATATAGTTTAAATATGTTGTTTGAGTACTTTAGTTGTGATGTTTACATTTTTTGTTTTATTTAAAGCGCTACTGAAATTGAAATATTTTATTATATTTATATTTTTATTTATGTAATGTTTATTTTGTATTGTATATAGTTAAATACACATGACTATAAATATACTTTGTCTTATAACTACTGTTTGCAACATCATGAACAAGAAAATAATTATATTATTGTATTATTTTACACATCTAATGTTTTTTGGTAACACTTTACAATAAGGTGTCATTTGTTAACATTAGTTTAACATGAATGAACAATGAACACTACATTTATTACACTATTAATCTTTGTTAATTTTAGTTAATAAAAATACAGTCATTCATTGTTTGTTCATGTTAGTTCACAGACAGTGCATTAACATTACAACATTAGTAAGTTAACAAACAAAACTTGTGATTTTAATAATGCATTAATGCTGAAATTAACGTTAACTAAGATTAATAAATGCTGTAGAAGTATTGTTCATTTTTAGTTCATGTTAACTAATGTTAGCTAATGAACCTTATTGTAAAGTGTTAACATTTTTTACTTTTATTAAAAAAGTTGAATTTTTATTTAGTAATATCTGTTTTTTGTACACAAACGTAGAGTTGTTTTATATATAGCTGTCCTGAACCTTAACCCTTACATTTCAACTTGTGAAATTTATATTGAAATTATTTTTGCATTTTATTCCATTCTTGTTTTTAAAAATATCTTTTGCAGATTTCTTTGTAAATTATGAAACTTTAAAAAAATATTTTCATGTCACAATCGAAAAAGTGTATGTTTTAGTTCATTGGCTGAGACTGATTTTAACTATAGATAGTTCCCATCATTTTGAGGTAAATGTGTTCAAAGGTCTGAAAATCTGTGTGTAACTTAAAGAAATGCCACTTCCAAACACCTTTTTTCTGTAATTAAGCACACATTTTTGGGTGTTATTCCATAACATTTAGTTGTTATGTGTACCACTGTTCAGAACTGGGCTAGCTAACCGTGTGCTGATTAGCATCGCTGAGCTAGGTTCAACAGTATCTAAAATTGTACTACTGAAACAGTCACAATTATTATTTTTTATTACAACCGAAAAAATTTGTGAAGTTTCGGTTGTGATATCATTGTTTTTTGGGTGTTATTCCATAAAATTTAGTTTTTATGTGCATAGAACTGTTCTAAACTAGGTAACCATGTGCTGATTAGCATCTTTGAGCTGGGCAAAAAGCGTCTAAAATTGTCACGACCGAAACATGCCGTCAGTGTTTCCGTAGTGACAAAAGAACACATAATCCTTTATTTGGGGGGGGGGGACAAAATTTTAGTATGTTTTAGTTAGTATGCGTGTTAAAATTCTGTAATGAGATGCGGTCGCTACCAAAACATTACCGTCACAACAGAAAATGTGCAGTC
>JALXFT010003161.1:0-40001 GCA_023376895.1 Aspiorhynchus laticeps
ACTTCATTAGTGAGAAAGCTCGTGAAGGCAGCATTAATCAGCCTCTTAAACAGCAGACAGGTACGTGATAGAAGCATAAGACTGTCCTGAACAGGTTTCTAGGTTAATAATTTGAACAGAAGCGATACACATTCATTTAAGCTGAAATGGTGTCAGAACTAAGTTAAGAGTAAGTCAGCAAATTTTGGTGTTTGTTGTCATTTTACGACGGAAGGAACTGGAAGCAGTGTCACCAACTGAGCAGTTTTGTTATTAGCCAATCACATTAAGAATAGTACTTTGGGGTTAGTGTCATGGGAAGGGAGATCATTATACCCTTTTCCTAAAAAATTCAGACCAGATTCCCTTCGCTCTTAATACTATTACATTGTTCTCCAATGCTTCTGGGCTTCTTCTTAATGTGAATTAATGCCAGTTAAGCAACTCTCTGTTTCCAGTATATGTAATATCCAAGTCAAAGAGACAATAACCTACCTTGGAATAGTAATATCCAAAAATCCAAAACTTAGGTGCGATTTAAACTTCTTGGCTATCTTAGAGAAAACTAAAAGAAAATTAAATCAGTGGCTTCAGAGAGACTTGTCTCTAAAAGGAAGGATTCTCCTCTCCAAGGCATCTCACGTCTAGCATATCTCTTTAGAACCTGATAAAGCAATGTGTAAAAAGATTGATCAACAATTATGTAACTTTGTATGGAAAAATAAGACGCATTACATCAAGAAATCTGTTTTATCCAACAGCTACAGTAATGGCGGTCTTAATTTTGTTGATTTTGCAACGTTAAATAATACCTTTAAAATTAACTGGTTGAGGAATTATTTGAAAAAAACATCCAGTATTTGGAATATTATACCAGAATACGTCTTTTCACAGCTGGGAGGTTTGAATTTTCTATTGTTGTGTAACTATAGTATTGAGAAGATCCCTGTTGCTCTCTCTAATTTCCACAAACAAGCACTTTTAGCATGGTCTATGATTTTCAAACACAATTTTTCTCCAACTAGTTACTTCATTTGGAATAATAAGAATATCTGTTATAAACATAAGTCCCTATTTTTTGAGAACTGGTTTAAGAATGGTATCAATCGGGTTTGTCAGTTATTTCATCAGAATGGTTACTTGTTTACTGATCAAGAATTTCTTTCTCACTATAATTTTCCTGTTACTCCAAAACAGTTTGCCACTGTATTTGGTGCTATCCCGAATGGTGTAATTATGTTATTTAAGGGCTATAACAGTGCTTTGACAAGTTCTGAAATGCCTCTCCCAGACCCGGTAGACAGGTGGGATATGTTTTAAATCTACTGTGAAAAATAACAGAAATATTCACTTTCTTTTTCTTAATGATTGTGTTTCCACTCCTCAAGCTGTTTCAAAATGGAATAGGTCAGTGGAAAATATTTTGTGGAAAAAGGTTTGGACGCTTCCTAACAAGTATTTATTGGTAAACAAGGTTAAAGAGATTTATTTTAAGCTTATTCATCAGTACTATCCTGTTAAAACCTTTATTGTGTCAAAATTCAAATTAAGCATAGATGTGAACTGTACTTTTTGTGATTCGCATCCAGAGACTGTCCTGCATCTTTTTTGGCATTGTGTTCATGCAAGACATTTGCCAGTTCATTGTAAATTTCATACACAATGATTTTGAGCTTTTCTTTAAGGATGTTTTGTTTGGAATCTTCACTTTTGAGAAGCAATATGGAAATATTTTCTTTCTGTGCAATTTAATTATTTTTCTGGCAAAATATTTTATCCACAAATGCAAGGTTATGAAAGTTACCCCAAACTTTTCTTACTTTCATCTACCTCCTATAACCAAAAGGCAATTAAAACTTTAAATGTATGCTCACTTTTTGGTGTTTTTGTATAATTTGTATTTGATCATTTATGTTTTGAGGGAAGAGTATGTTAGTTGCATTTGTTTCTTTTTTGATTTGTAATTGCTATGTATTGTTTGGCCATCGTTGAACCCCTGGCTCTTTTCCTTGCCATATGTTCTGTTTCATTTGTATTTCTGAGCAAATATTTAATAATAATAATAAAAAAACTTAGCAGTTTTGTTGCTAAATTTAGTAACTTTTCACACCACCCTAGCAACCTTTTCTTCCAAAAGCACCTAGCAACAAATTTAACCATTTTTAAAAATTTATTTGCCAACTTTTATTAACTTTTGATAAGTGACTCAAACAATAAAAAGGCACAGATTTTCCATCTAAATTACACAAAAAGAGGAAACCAAAGACGCCTCGCAGTACACACATCACGTGAATTAAGCTAGCTGCTCTTTACAATTGTTTAATTTAATAATAATAATTGAATCATTGTTTATTTATGACACACTTTGTTAGTAGCTGCGATTGTTGATCAGTTAGTACACTGTAAGAAAAATGGAAAAGATACTAGTAATTTTCCAGGACATTATCCATTATAACCTGAAAACACAATGTTTAATTTAAAATGCAGGTAAAAAAAAACAATACGGAAAATTATTTCATATTAACATAGTAGATTGTGCGCTATGTTTTACAGACGTGTAGCACACTAACTAACTATTAACACACTGCTTAAAGCCAAAGACTATAGAAATCCTTGAAAGGGACTTTGTTAAAGCATAATTGTTGAGAATGTGTAGTATTACTAGTTTACTAGCTATTAACAAAAACTTAAATTGTAATCATTCAATGTATTAAAAATACAGTTATTTATATTTTGCATCTTATTTTACAAACAGATCTAAATTAACATATAAAAAAATATATTTTGCTGACATTTGATGCCACAAATTTTTGCGTCGTGATTACGCATCATCGCGCAATGACATCACAACGTCATTTAGCAACAAATCGACCTTCCTTTAGAAACTTTCTCCGAAAATTAGTTGGCAACGCTGACAGGAAGTAAACGACGGGTGCAGACACACCTGCTTCGAAGTTTGGTGTGTCAGACACTTCATAAAGGGTGAAGAACCATGAACTATAGGCCCTTTCGCACGCACCGCAGGAACCTTTTCATAGTACCCAAACTAATTTGTTACATTTTTACTGTGAAGACTATGCAGTGCTATTTTACATTTGACTATTCGGTTCTGTATCTGGACACATACAAACTTGAAAAAACTTAAACATTGTGTAAATAGCACAAATAAATAAATAGAACAAACATACAAATTAAACAATTTCAAACAGGGCCCACTGGTACAACCTGCACTGGTGCCCCGCAAACCCCAGCTACGGCCCTGGAGCTAAGGCTAAGAATCGGTTGAACTGTCTTCCATGATTTTAAAAAACAACAAAGCAAAAGCTTCTTCTGCAGCTGTATAACAATTTTACTGCAGTTTATGTAATACTGTTGTATTTAATATTACACTAAATACATATTATTGTTGCACTTTTCCTATATGTAACGGAGGCCAGCGAGTAGGTGCTGTGCAGGTAAACCTCACTCCCCTGATCTCAAGAGAAGCACTAACGACAGACACTAGTGGCTGCAGCCATTTAGCCTCCTTGTTAGCGCTTCCGCATCCCTTGCAGGAGATCGAGGGTTTGAGACCCGTTCGGAGCAGGGCGAGCGGGACCGGTCGCATATATACAGTAACTGCAGCTTAAGTGGTGTATGATATTGCATCTAAAATGTATTTAAAAACCATACCACTCTAGGGTGATTTTCATTAGTCGAATCGTAATTTTCGAATCTTGCCGATAGTCGTCTGATAGTCGAATCATATGTTTGGGGGTGGGGCAAAATACATTACCAAGAGTCAAGCCAAACATTCGACAGCCGTAATTACTGACATTAACAAACAGGGAAAGTGTGTAATGGACGCCTCGCATATACAAGAATAATCTTTCATGTTTTGATTAAAAGATAGTTAACATTAAACATCAGCGAAACCCTAAGAATTCACTTTTTTTTTTTACAATAGAGCTCTCATTATAACGTTATGTATATGAGAGTAGTTATTAATGTTCTGCATTTCTGTTTTGAGCTGTGCGCGTTGAAGATAACCAGTAAGCATTTGATAGCAGGTTTTTAATCAATGGGATTTAACTCATCATTTATCTCATATAGAATACGCTTCATTATTTATACAACATAATGTTAATATTACGACTTATAGGAGATCACGTGACCCTTCGACTTCGATGCACGCGTAGTCTTTCGCTCTGCTGACTTTGTCAGACATTTTATCATCCTGTCAGTAAATTTCGAACCACTTTGCATTGGACTCATCATGAGTACTTCAACAGTCAAAGGCGATCAGAAAAGAGAGATTGGGCAATCGCCAATAAAGAAAAAATCAGAGCTTCCACCATCTCCAGAGAGGGTATCGACGATGCTATTAGGGTTGTCACGATACCATAAAAATGTCTTACGATACTATACCAGCTGAAGTATCACGATACCATGCAGTATTGTGTTAATTTAAAATTAAATTCTACAAAATGAATCAAAATTTCATAAATAAATAGATGTAAATGAAAACAGACAATATTTTTCTCTGAATACTTAACCCTCTAAGCACCAAAGTCGCAAAATTGCGACAAGACGTCATGCTTAATCAAATAGACCGTAGTTCCTTATATGGTGTAATATCTCATTTGTACTCCCTACCACTAGATGGCAGACATGTAGTACTTCGATTCTAGACCAAAATTACGTCCTGTTCCTATTCAAAGTGTTCAAGGAAATAGCAGAGAAATGAGCGATCGTGTCATTGATGCGGAAGCAGTTCAGTTCACAGCGTCACGAGTGAATTGTGAGATTTGTGAGAGAAAATCGCCAAATGGCTAATAGAAATTTGTACCGTGAGGATGTGTTGCAAATTTTATTCGCCGATTCTGACTCTGAAGGGGAATATTTGCCTTTTGGAAATGACGATCGGTCGTCTAATGATCGCGCTTCTCCCGGTACATCTTTGCATGTGCAATGGTGCCGCGCGCGCAAGGCGAGAGAGTTCACGAAGCACAAACAAGTGATCATTTGACCCTTTGCCCAACGGGGATGGGGGTGGCAGGGGTGGACGTGGTCGTAGTGTCCATAGGAGAGCTGTTGATCTCTGAGCTCACGGAGCGCCGCTGGCTCCGCGCCGCGGTGTTGATGATCGGCCAGATTGCGTCTTTTTTTCTGATCGCGCGCGCTCTACGGGCCGCCAGTACAGGTGCAGTCAGTGTGGGGTCGGTCTACCATACTCTCAAGAACTATAAACTGTGTCACTTAGATACCTGAATGGGCAGATAGCTGGTCAACTGATCACAAAATAGACACATGTATTTTACTATGGCAGAGTAATGTAGTCATAATTTACTACTTTCTCCCATTTTACTGTTGATTTCCTCTTTTCCTGATCATTTGGAATGAGGATAAAAAGACAAAAAACTAAACAAACATGCAAATAAGCTCAAACATCCATTCAATATCTATTATTTCCTGAATATTACTGATGAACTGATCAAAAAGTAGGCTACTGTTCACATGAGTTTTACTACTATATAGGATAGTAATATAGTAATAATTTAGTACTTTCTCCTGTTTTATTGTTGATTTCCTCTTTTCTGATCATTTGGAATGAGGATAAAAAGACAAAAAAACAAACAAACATGCAAATAAGTTCAAACATCAATTTAATATCTACTATTTCCTGAATATTGTGAAATTCAAGAGGGCCGCCCCCCCTGTTGACGTCATAATATGCAAATTAGATGAGTATATTTACACCCCACATAAACTTTAGGTCATGCCCAACATTTTTCTAATTTACAGTAGATCTCTATCTTTAAGCCTTTTCAAGCCACAAGCTTTTGAAATCTTGATGTCAAAATCCAGCATTTTTTTTAAAAAACCCTGGCGCCTAAAGGGTTAATTAATGTGAATGAATGACTGGCTATTGTTATCATGAAATGATCTAAACAAAACTCATCTTAGCACTGCACAGAAGCTGACATTTAGATGTGGCATTTATACATTTAGACTGTATTTATAATTGCATAAATAAAGTTATGAGATTAATGTTTTAAATACTAAATTCTGAATATAGAAATATGTTGGAAAATAATGTAATATGCCTACTTTTAGATGGGAAACTTAAAACGGCCAGCAGGTGGCAGAAGTTCGTGATTGAATCACTGAGTCATTCAAACGATTCTTTCAAAACGGCTGAATCCTTCAGAAGCGAATCACATGACTGTTTTTATGAATGGCTCAGTGAATCAGTGATTCGTCCAAGACAACGCGGATTTGGATTCGAACACAGAAACGAAACAAAAACAGCACTCTTGCTCGTGTCATATTGCCGAACTGTCAGGAGCATTTTTTTGCTTGCATATCTTGAAATTTCCAAGTTAGTCTAACCCCCCTTTTTTTTCTTTCTTTTTTTTTCTGGAGGGGACTAATGGAGAGTAGGGATGCAGCGATTAACCGGTTTCGCTATTAACCGCGCTTTAAAACGTCACGGTTAATTAACCGTAAAGGTTCCGCTAAACCGAGTGTTTCTTATGCACGTAACGGAACTGTTGCAGCTTGCCAAAACGAAAACAGAGTTACACTAGTGGTGCACCAGCCTAAAATGACGTGTTTATCAGAGACACGGAGGCTACATTTACATTTACATTTAGCAGACGCTTTTATCCAAAGCGACTTACAGTGCATTCAGGCTATACATATTTTTTATCACTATGTATGTTCCCTGGGAATCGAACCCACAACCTTTTGCACTGCTAACGCAATGCTCTACCACTGAGCCACAGGAACACTACACGCATTAGATTAGTGACAGAGGGACTAAACAGCAACGCTTTATTTCCACTAGAGAAATGCCTTTCGATAGCGTGGGACCATTTTTGGCACACCAAGAATGACCAGGGTGTCATTTAAATATTGCCGTAAAAAACTGCTGCTAAAGAGCGAATGCATAAGGGATCATGCACGGCTAGTTGTACATTGAACGATTTTAATGCACAACGTGAAGGCAAGAACCACCTGATGCGACGCTACGGCTTGTTAGCTCAGCATTATGCCCGCTTCAGATCAGAAAGAGATGAAATAATGTGGTAAGATCACATTTATTTGAATTAATTAATTATAATATTTAGCTACTTCTCAAGAAGATTGTGTCCTCCTGAATGTATGTACACGTGCGCAGCGCGATCTCCGATCTCACAAACCAAAACAATAGACATGATGTTCTCAGGCCACATGTAAAATCATATGAATTATTATAAAGATTATTAAAATGAATACGTATGGATGACAGTTGATTAAAATAATATTTCAGTTTATTTCCATCGTTAGTAACAGTTTCCCCTGTGGGATAAATAAAGTTAATATTAGTCGTATATTAATAATATTCCATTAAAACCAACAAGATTTTTTTTTTCACCATGTTTCCAAATTCTCTACCCCAGGTCCAAAAGAAATGTAAAGAATATACAAACTGAAAACATTAAATACTTTTGTGATCTATTTCCATTTCTTATTTTCAAAAGAGAAATAGCCTACTGTCATGGATGTTTACAGAGCAAAGGTCACCTTTTTTAATTCTAATGGGAGAGATGGACTTTTGTTTGTCTTTTGTTTATTATTATTTTGTGCTGTATTGTTGGTTACGGTGTTATTTCTGTTTCAAAAGCCAGCAATAAATAACACTTTAACATCTAAAGAGTGTTCATGTGATTTTATACATTAGTAATGTTGGGAAATGTATAAATGCATAATAATCGTCATAATCGTAAAACCGTGATTATTTCTCAGATAATAATCGTACCAGCAAAATCTATAATCGTTGCATCCCTAATGGAGAGTAGGTTTAATTACAATCATTTTTTGGTTATGTGAGCCTTTTGGGAGGCTCGTTTTGCGCTGAAGTGGATCGGTCACAGATCATCAGTTTTTGTTGCTCAATCAGACCTATGTTCTCGGTAACGTGCGGCCTGAGCTGTTTTTTGTCTATAGCTGTTGGTTATTTCTGTCTGTGTTGCTTTTATTTTTTACAACAGATATTCATACTTTTATTTACTTTACCTTATTTCTAAAAGGATTTTTCATATAGGTGGTTTGATATCTAGAATGCACACCAGCGATTACATCTCATTTGCGGAATGGGAGTGCTTTTGCTTTTCTTCATTTATTAAATACAATTTTGGGTAATAATAACAGAACCTTCATGTCATTTTTCAAAACTCTAGACACATAATTCACAACTGAAGATCAAAATGCACATTTTTCAAAACAACACATTTTCCAAATGCTTGGATACAATACACATAAACCAAAGATCATTTGTTCATTGAACTAAAATCACTGGTTCAAAATGACACAAGTTAACATCAAAGTATTACTATTTCAAAATACAACTCACGTATTACATCTGAATTGAGTGCTTATTCATTTCATTACAATGATCTAACTATCAATTGCTACAACTGCTCAAAATGCTACGCAATTGTTGCATTACTCTTGAAGCATAGTTTTATGGATAATTATGAACAACATTATGAAAGTGAAGCAACTGAGGACTTGAGTATGTTCAGGTATGATCAGTTTCATGATGCCTGTTGTTGGGAGAGAAAAGAAATCCCAAAAATTCAATATTGTTATCGGTATTTGTTTTTCCTACAGTAAATGTGTTTTTAGAGGGTGATAGAGCTGGAAGCTGATGAAAACCATTAATATTTCTGGATGAGGCAGGCCATGAGATGGAGGAGAGCTTGAGAGAGACCCAGAACCATGTTCTCTGCCCCCCCACCCCCACCCCACTGAATGTGATTTTGACGAGACCCCACAGCAAAATCAGTGCAATGGGCCCAGAATTCCTAGCAAAGGCACTGAGAGCAATCACGGTTTCAGGCTCATCCACAGTTTATCACCTTGCATTTACCCCCATACTCCCCTTTCCTTACTGTAACCCGACTGAGGAGTTTTTCTCCACATGGAGGAAGATTCACAATAGACTCCTCACAAACAGTCACTCTTCTCCAGGCTATAGATGATGCCTGACATCACAGGAGACCAATGTTGGCCTGTATTTGCCATACCAGAAGATTTTTTCCAAGATCTTTAGCTAATGAAAACATCCAATATGATGTGGATGAGAACCTATGGCCAAATCCACAAGACAGGGTTGATAAAAACAGAAGTGCAGCGAGGGACACTCCAGGTGACATTTTACTTTTAGTTTTACTTTTTTTTTTTTTTTTTTTTTTAAACCTGTTGCGAGTTGATTATTTCATCAATAATTTTCACATTTTGTTTAATGATTCCAGTGTCTGTACTTTTCTCTCTAGTCTGTTACAATGATGTATGAATCATATGTTTGTACTAGCATCTACACATTGAAACTATGGGTATCGTGTGTGTGGGTAATCTAAAGTAATGTTCCTATGATATTTCATAATAAATTAGTATTTTGAACCAGTGCTTTTTCAAATGCAAGGCTTCTTTAAAGATATGAACGCAATATGCAAAGTTTTGAACATTAGACAGCCTGTGTTACAAATAATGACTGTTTTGAGTTTTGTGTCAAGAGTTTTGAAAAATGACATGAAGGTTCTGTTATTAGTGCAAAAATGATTGTAAAACACTATAATATTATGCATTGTTGTTTGTCCTGCTCGTGCTGCGCGCTGAAGAGATAATCACCGTAGTATACTACAATGAAGCGCATTACTGCAGCATAACTCAACCAAATGCATCTTATACGAGATAAATAATATATACATGATATATATAAACCGGCTGAAATGTTTTGAAATCACTTGTACCCTACCTGATCGAAAAAATCCAGTCTTTCACTCTGTCTGTGTCAATTTGAGTCTTGATAAAGATTTAAACCCCTATCACCAAGATGCTTCTCTGTCAGTCATGGATTATAGAAAGTGAAACAAATCTATTGGGGTGGTTGGACTTATTCACGCAGGTTAAAATATTTATTTAAAGTTTCTTTCTTTTCAGATTCTTATTTACAGCATTATCATAATAGGCTGTATATTAACTGTGGGAGAAAACCGGTAGTTCTATGTGAAATCAAACTGATCATAAAACCTCTGCGAATATTCAACTGTGAGATTGGTATTCGAATCAGGCTCCTCCTATCGAAGCATCGAATTGTCGACTATTCGGGGTCACCACTCTGTAAAATCTGTACTTGCAAATGTTCTCAGGGGCTAAATGGGACTTAAATTGGTATAGCACAGGGATTTTTAAAGTAAAAAACAGTGGGCCTCCCTGTTGACACAATCTACACAATCTAGGCGTTAAAAACAATTATAATTTCCACAATGCATGTAAATAATGCAACATCAAAAACCATGATAGGAAAAAAAATCAATTTGTTTAAAGCCCTTTTAAAACGAATAAGCACAAGTGAAGCTGCGGTAATATACAGGACCACAAGGAGATGGCGAAAGATTAGTAAACCAGCTGCTTTGACCTGACTGCATATGCTACTGTACGGATCAATTCAGAATTACTAAACCACTGTCTACCGCATATTCTGCGTTCTGTGCTTGGGCTGCACCCATGCTGAGAAAGCAATTGAGAGATAAGAAGTTTTGGCCTACTCCTGAGCCCCTCATGTGGCAGACATGCCATCCATTCCCAATGCGAGAACAGTGCCATATATCGTTGAAGACAGATCAATAGTGAAATCTACCCATTCTCTTATTTCTGTCTCTGTTTCCCTGCCTAGTGCAGACGGTGATGTGAATAGTTGTTTTTATGTTTGACTGTTCCGCTGTGTGATGTGTAAAGCTGGAAGACAGAATGCAGAGTGTGCTTCTGTATCAGAATTTTCTTTAATGTGATACATACCCCTTGTCTGGAAGTGGCGGGTTACACATAAAAAAGCACTGCTGCCCTGTTTCAGCTGTGTTATGAAGCTATAAAATGCTCTAGTGTTTTGAGTGCATTATCAATGCCTACGCTGTAAAAAATGGCCGTGATTTAACGGTAAAAAACTGTGAAAATACTACAGTAAAAACCTGTTTAATGGTTAACGGTTCCTGTAAAATTTACAGGGAAAAACAGTAAACTGACGTTCCCAGAATTCCCTGCGTTTCATTTAAAATTTTGTTTGAATTTGATGTTTCTTCTTAGAAATAACTATGTTTCTTCTTAGTTTCTTCTTATCAGTTATGTTTATAAGGGTTGTATGTTACATCTAATGCTGTTAAATTAATTTTTATTGCATATTTCAAGTTTAATGAGTCTCACCATGATGGTGTTTAGTGCGTGTGTGAATATGCACACCTTTTATATATGTTATAATTTAAAAGCTGCTTGGCTTTGGTTCATCATGTGACTTTTATCATCACTGCCTGCATTTGGTGGTTATCAGTGTATTACAAAGATACAAAACAGATTTCAGTACTTCAATAGGTTGGTATATTAACATTATATCAGTTAATGAAATTAAAGTATTTAACTGTAAATTTAAGTTAAAATTTTAAAACCTAAAATGTTGTTACCGTATTTTTTTACGGTAGAATTCCGGCAATCACAGCTGCCAGGTTTTTTTTACCGTAAATTTTACAGATTTTTTTTACAGTGTACTTCTATGTTCAGATAGCCCTCATAACAAGTGTTTCTGAGGTAGCCCCTACGAATGAGCAAACATTTCTGAGTCAACCTACCCGTCACTCTGTTCTAGACAAATAGTAGAACAAAATCGTACAAGTGAAGACTACCTCGTAAAATACCTCGGAATTGGTCGTGCGTTGGCAGAGTCTTTGAAAAAACACTCATAGTATGTTTATAGGAGTTGTTAAATACATTTACATTTAACATTTAATCATTTAGCAGACGCTTTTATCCAAAGCGACGTACAAATGAGGAGAACAATAGAAGCAATCAGACCATCGAGAGAGCAACAGTAAACAAGTGCCATGACAAGTCTCAGTTAGTCTAGCACAGTACACGTACCTAGGAATTTTTTTTTTTTTTTTTTTTTTAAATAGAATAGGTACGTGTTATTCAGGTGTTTTTTGAAAATGGCTAAAGACTCAGCTGTTGGAATTGAGATCGGGAGGTCATTCCACCAACTGGGCACAGTCCAGGAAAAGGTCCGTGAGAGTGATTTGGTACCTCTTTGGGATGGCACCACAAGACGTCGTTCACTTGCAGAACGCAAGCTTCTGGAGGGCGCATAAGTTTGAACTAGCGAGTTTAGGTATATTGGTGCAGTGCCAGTTGTGGTCTTGTAGGCAAACATCAGTACCTTGAATTTGATGCGAGCGGCTATTGGTAGCCAGTGTAACCTGATGAAGAGAGGGGTAACGTGAGCTTTTTTCGGCTCATTAAAGACCACTCTGGCTGCTGCATTCTGGATCAGTTGCAGAGGCTTGATATTACATGCGGGAAGGCCCACCAAGAGAGCATTACAATAGTCCAGTCTGGAGAGAACAAGAGCTTGGACAAGGAGTTGTGCAGCTTGCTCTTGCAGGAAGGGCCTAATCTTCCTAATGTTGTATAAGGCAAATCTGCAGGACCGGGCCGTTGTAGCAATATGGTCTGTGAAGCTTAACTGATCATCGATCACAACTCCAAGGTTCCTGGCAGTCCTGGAAGGAGTTATGGTTGACGAACCCAGCTGTATAGAGAAGTTGTGGTGAAGTGATGGGTTGGCGGTCGAGCAGTTCTGTCTTAGCAAGATTGAGCTGAAGGTGATGGTCCATCATCCAGCTAGAAATGTCACTCAGACAGGCTGCAATGCGATCAGTTACCTTCGGATCATCTGGTTGGAATGAGAAGTAGAGTTGAAATAGCAAGCGATCCCGTTTTTCTCAGTGTTACTGTTATATAAGCAACATTTGTTGTCATTTACCTATGATGTTCAACTAGGTCTGGTAGCTCAGTTCTGCTGTGACGTAAGCAAGCGCCACCCATGCATGCTCTTGTACAGTCATGTCAATGACAGCAAAACTGTTTGCAGAATGTGCTGAATAGAAACCCAGTCAACAAGGCGTCTGTATGGTCTCAAATGGAGAGATTTCTCAGCATGGTGTGCTGCTAAGAATGAGACCCCGGACACCTGTATCACTCTGATGATTCTGTCTCTTCTACAAGACTGTCTGGAAGCTGGAGCTCACCAGCATTTGTAGTTTATGTGGCCGCTATAGCTGCCTTTTATGATGATGAGGTTGAGGTATGTTCAGTTGGCAAGCATCTATGGGCCACGGGGCAACTGAATCCCAACCGCCCTTGTTTGATGCCAGTTTGGGACTTATCTGTAGTGCTCAGAGAACCCACCCTTCGAACCACTTCATACAAGCGAGCAGAGAGTTCTCTCGTTTAAGATGGCGATGCCGCTCGCTTTAGCAGATGGAAAGCATGTCAGGGATATGCAAGCTCTCTCTGTCTACACTGCATGTATTAGTGCAGTTTTGCATGTTTTGAAACTGCTTGAATGCATTCACTAACTGGATCCTTGGACTGAAAAGTTTCCAGAAGTTTACCGGTTAAAAATTATCTGATCACAAACAGAGGAATGAAAACACAATGATGCCTCTTGTCCAGAAACCACCTTCTTTTCATTTTTTAAAGTATTGTGTATTGTTTAAATAATTAGTAATTTTTTTACCACTATGCATGCCTCCCCTGACATGGTCTAGTGTCTGCCTGGGGAGGCATGACATCATTGTTAATATTTACAGCTGAGCAGATTAAGCTCATGTTTATGGTAAGGGGCGTGTCTGTAGCACATGTCCAATAATATGCACTTTCTGCTAATATTAAAGGTGGAGTAAGCGATTTTCTGGAAGCCAATGTTGATATTTGAAATAACCATAAAACAAACACACCCCTAGCCCAAAAGGGTCTCGCCCCTGTTTTGATAGCTCCGCCCCACACATACGTAATATACGCAACCCAGGCAACGATTAGTTCTGTGAAACAAAGCAAAACGATGTGTTTAAAGAGAATAAAAAATAATATCAAAAAGATCGGTCCTGTCTGTTGTTTATTAATTCAAGCGGTGACGTTCTACAATGTTGTCCATTGACGCTGTACTTAATCATGTCACTGGAATTCGAGTGATCACTGTCCCAATGAGCAGTGAGTCAGGGAACTTACCAGTGACCGAATTCGTGTGCATGATCAACTGATTCACGAGCTCGGGAGCTGATTGAGATGCACCCTGTGTTTACACTGGATTCTGCGCGGCGTGACAAATCTCCGACAGAGAACTGCTGCCGAGTTCTATTCATGACGTACTGACACAAATGTCAAATGATTTTCAATGGTCGATTTATCGCATCCAGTGTAGACAGAATTTAGCTGTTGCGGCGCACCGCGTCCGGTGTAGACACGGTGTTACTCACCTATCGAGAAGAAACAAAGCAACCTCGGCGTCTGATCGCAGGCCTTCCGCTCCTTTAGTTCTCTCCAGCGCTGGAAAGCTGATCCAATATTTACACGGGTCCTACTTCTTGCCTTATCGTTCCGCAGACGTTTTCCTCTTTTGTGTTTTTATCCGCCATCTCTGTCATGAGTAGACATGCCCCTTACTGCTGATTGGCTACAAGTTTGTTTTGGTACTCGGCCCCGACTCAGTTTTCTAAAGCATTTTTGAAAAATTACATACCCCATCTTTAACCTTAGGCCAGTAGGTTCAACTATTGAGGTGTAATGAAAACAACACTGATTACATGTCATTTCCGGGAAGATGCTTTAAGCGGTTCATCAGTCAACACACTGGGCCAGCTAACCAATCAAAGAACATTTTGTATTCTGGAAGAGGGGTTTCATTGAAACAGGAACTAAACAGAGCGTTCAAGACAGACTGGAAAGAGATATGCTAAAATAATAATAATAAAAGTGTCAATCATGAAAATCTATTATAGTACACTAAAACCAAATCAAGACTTTGTAAAAGGGCATAATAGAACGTCTTTTACTAGATTTTGTCTTTACAGCAGTAGTCTTTGTCTTGATGAAATATTATCTTCAGTTTTCTTTCCAGATATGTCATCCTCCAATGATCCACTGACCGAGAAGCTTCAGTGCTCTATATGTCTGGACGTGTTCTCTGAACCAGTCAGCACTTCATGTGGACACAGCTTCTGCAAGACCTGTCTGAATAAACACTGGGACAACAGCCAGACCTGCAGCTGTCCATACTGTAAAAAAACATTCAACACAAGACCTGATCTCAAGATTAATACCACGCTCCAAGTGGTTATAGATCACTATAGAAAGAAAATACATGTTCTGTGTGACATTTGTGAGGAAGGAAAGCTGAAAGCCCTAAAGTCGTGTCTGATGTGTCAGAGCGCTTACTGTGAAACTCACCTGGAGCCTCATTTGAGAGTGACAGGTTTGAAGAAACACAAACTGATGGAGCCTGTGAGTAATCTGGAGGACTATATATGTAAGAAACATGAGAGACCTCTGGAGCTGTTCTGTAGAGACGAGCAGATATCTGTGTGTCTGTCCTGCACTGATGGCGATCACAAGATCCACAACACTGTGTCTTTACAAGAAGTACTAACAATATGAAAACAGTATTTTACCTATAAATTACAATTCTGTTATTGTTTACTTACCTTCACGTCATTACATTAATCAAATTTTCTGTTTATAGACTCATTGGATGATCCAAGATGTGGATCTGATAATCCAGGACAGAATGAATAAAATGCAAGACATCAAACATTCAGCAGAATTAAGAAAAGTGAGTGGTTGCTTATTAGTCACATTTATTTACATATACAGTGGGAAAAAAAATTATTTGATCCCCTGCTGATTTTGTATGATCAGTTTATAATTTTAATGGTAGGTTTATTTGAACAGTGAGGGACAGAATAACAACAACAAAAAATCCAGAAAAACGCATTTCAAAAAAGTTATAAATTGATTTGCATTTTAATGAGCGAAATAAGTATTTGATCCCCTATCAATCAGCAAGATTTCTGTCTCTCAGGTGTCTTTTATACAGGTAAGGAGCTGAGATTAGGAGCACTCTCTTAAAGGGAGTCTCAGTTTGTTACCTGTATAAAAGACACCTGTCCACAGAAGCAATCAATCAATCAGATTCCAAACTCTCCACCATGGCCAAGACCAAAGAGCTGTCCAAGGATCTCAGGGACAAGATTGTAGACCTACACAAGGCTGGAATGGGCGACAAGACCATCGCCAAGCAGCTTGGTGAGAAGGTGACAACAGTTGGTGTGATTATTCACAAATGGAAGAAACACAAAATAACCATCAATCTCCCTCGATCTGGGGCTCCATGCAAGATCTCACCTCGTGGAGTTTCAATAATCATGAGATCGGTGAGGAATCAGCCCAGAACTACACGGGAGGATCTTGTCAATGATCTCAAGGCAGCTGGGACCATACTCACAAAGAAAACAATTGGTAACACACTACGCCGTGAAGGACTGAAATCCTGCAGCGCCCGCAATGTCCCCCTGCTCAAGAAAGCTCATGTACAGTCTGTCTGAAGTTTGCCAATGATTCAGAGGAAAACTGGGTGAAAGTGCTGTGGTCAGATGAGTCAAATACTTTTCACTCATTAAAATGCAAATCAATTTATAACTTTTTTGAAATGCGTTTTTCTGGATTTTTTTGTTGTTATTCAGTCTCTCACTGTTCAAATAAACCTACCATTAAAATTATAGACTGATAATTTCTTTGTCAGATGGCAAATGTACAAAATCAGCAGGGGATCAAATTTTTTTCCCCCACCGTAATTAATGTCCATAACATGAACTGTGCAGCATGCAGACAGCACTGCTAATAATTTTATTGACTGACCTACTGGTTGACCAGAGAAACACAGAGGAGGAGAAAGCAGCCCATGTTGAATTCTTCACTGATCTCATCCGCTCCATTGAGAGATGTCAGACTGAACTGCTGGAGATAATAGAGAAGCAGCAGACAGCAGCAGAGAAACAGGAGGAAGAGCGCATTGAAGAGCTGGAGCAGGAGATCGCTGAGCTAAAGATGAGAAACATTACACTGCAGCTGCTCTCACACACTGAAGAGAACCTCCACCTCCTACGGGTCAGTCAACATCTCTTTGATCAATGATGATGCCGTATATGACACAAAAACACTCCCTGTGCTGAAAGATTTCTCCTCTCTCCTGCTGTAGATTTACACATCCCTGTGCAGCTCTAGAAACACCAGGAACTGGCCTGAGATCAGAATGAAGACTCAAGAGAGTGTGGAGACTCTAAGGAGAGCTCTGACTCAATTGCAGGACACTCTACATCAGAAACTCAAGCAAACTGGTACATCAATATCAAATACACCATACAGATCAAATTTTAATATTACTAATGAAGAATGAGTCTGATCCAAACTGAAATAAGAAAACTGTGATTATTATCAGCACCTCACAGTTCTTTTTGAAGAAGGCAGATAATTTCAGAAAATATGCAGTAAATTAATTTTGTACTAGAAGCTTCATCCCTGTAACACGACCATGAGGCATTAGTTTAGATGTGAAACTACAAAGAGAAACATCTTGGTTACTATTGTAACCCTCACTCCCTGATCATGGGAACGGAGATGTTGTGTCGTAGTTCTGACACTAGGGGTCACTCTTGGGAGCCCAAACACCTCTGATGTATTTAGAAAAGGCCAATGAAATTGGCAAGTGAAATGTGCATGTGTGGCCGTGCCATGGACATCCAGGTATATAAGGGCCTTTGGGCTTCACTTAGTTAGGTTTGTGCTGAGAAAGCATCTCAACTCCATCAGCAGCAGTTCAGAGTTATGGCATGAGGGAAACAACACATCTGTTCCTTCCATCAGGGAACAAGAGTTATAATAGTAACGAGATGTTCCCTTTCTGTTGGTCTAGACCAGGCTCCCAGTCTTTGCACCAGCAGCCTCAACAGAAACGCATTTGGCATACCTAGGATAGGGTTCCTGTAGTGTTATTGGACAAGTTTCACCATGCCAGGAGACCTCAGGTGAGCAGAGGGGGCTTGCTGCTTCAGGAGTGCAGGGATGGGACCTGACCCACGCCAATGCAAGATGTGTTTAATAACCTCCATCTGCTTCTTTACTGCCAAGAACTGCTGTGCAAAATTCTTGATAGTGTCACCGAACAGGCCAGCCTGAGAGATGGTGTACTTTCTCAGCATCCCGCACCTCTGTCAGGTTGAGCCATAGGTGGCATACCTGGAGCACTAGCGTGGACCTCGCCTGACCCAAAGCCTGTGCTTCGTAAACCTTCGTAGAGTGTAGGGCATAGTCAGTTGCTAAACTCCTGTTAAAACTCTTAAACTTCCTGCATAAACTCTGATTTGGGATCACCCATGTGCAGTTTTTTCAGCGCCTTGGCTTGATAGACCTGCAGGATAACCAATGCTGGCAGGGTGGAAGCGGCTTGTCCAGAGGCATTGTAAGCCCTCGCCACAAGGGACAAGGTAAACTTACATGCCCTGGAAGGGAGTCTCAGGCAGCCCCGCCATGTGGTGGTGTTTTGCAGGCATAAGTGCACCGCAGTTGCTCTCTCTACCTGAGGGACCTCTAAATATCTCCTTGCCACAATGCTATTGAGGGTGGTGAGAACGGAAGTGTGGGTATATAATGTGTCCCTGCAGAGAAAGGTTCCTTCCACAATTTTGCCAGCTCTACTGTTTGTGCGCTTCCGGGAAGTAGGGAAGCATGGCATAGCATGGCTGTATGTCACGCTCAAACCCCAGGAACCAATCATTGAGCCTTGAGCACTCTGGAATCTGATGCTCTTGGCTGCCAGGGCAAGCACAGCTGCCATTTCTGTATCAGCTTCAGACTGAGCTAGTGAGGGCTCAGCAGAGTCTTCGGTGTCAGGTGGCTCTAACCCATCATCTGATGCTGCAATCGGTTGCTCATCCTCATTTTGAGCCCCGAATGAGAAATTGAGTTCACCCTGTGGTGCACTTTTTTTTAAACTCACCGGAAGACACATGTGAGTGAAGGAATGGGATGTCCATGGAGATTCACCCAGCAGAAACTCTCTGGTTACACCTGTGTGCTCACACTCAGAGCACGTCGCCGAGGCCTCATATCTGGAAGTAGAAGGACCAGGACAGGAAGCATCTGAGGTAGTTCTCTGTCTTTTGAAAAAGTACAAGAGCCACAAGCGCATCGTGGCTTTGGTTATGTTCTCACAGGAAGGACATGAAAGCTGTTTCAGCATGGGTCCGACCCAAACACTGAAGATGGTGTGTTCAGTGCATGTTGCTTACAGTGCAGGTTGTTACATAACAGCATCGAAACAAGAAAAGTGCTCTGTGCAGCGATGTGATCATGGTCATCTGAGGGAGACATATAATCAGAATCAGAATCAGCATGAGCTTTATTGACCAGGTATGCTTACACATACGAGGAATTTGTTATAGTGACAGAAGCTCCACAGTGCAACAGAATGACAGCAACAGGACAGACAGGACATAGATAATAAAATAATAATATACAAATATACAATTAGGCAATGTACAAAATAGCAAAAACACAATATATGATATAGACAATTGTGTGTACAGATCTGATATGTGCAAAATTGAAATGAAAAAATAAGTATGTGTGATGAATAAATAATGTATAATAGTGTTTTGTGTTCCACGTTATTGTCAAGTGTGCATAAGATTGATTGCCTGAGGGAAGAAACTGTTTCTGTGTCTGGTCGTTCTGGTGCTCAGAGCTCTGTAGCATTGACCAGACGGTAACAGTTCAAAGAGGGAGTGTGCTGGATGTGAGGGGTCCAGAGTGATTTTGCCAGCCCTTTTGCTCACTCTGGATAAGTACAGTTCTTGGAGAGTGGGGAGGGTTGTACCAATGATTCGCTCAGCAGTCTGGACTACCCTCCGTAGTCTTCTGAGGTCAGATTTGGTAGCTGAGCTGAACCAGACAGTTATTGACGTGCAGAGGACGGATTCAATGATGGCAGAGTAGAACTGTTTCAGCAGCTCCTGTGGCAGGTTGAACTTCCTCAGATGGGCCTTTTTCACAATGGACTCAATGTGATTGTCCCACTTCAAGTCCTGAGAAATTGTGGTGCCCAGGAATCTGAATGACTCCACTGCAGTCACAGTGCTGTTCATGATGATGAGCAGGGGAGTTTCTCCTGAAGTCCATGATTATCTCCACTGTTTTGAGCGTGTTAAGCTCCAGGCAGACAGTCAGCTCCTTAACCTCCTGTCTGTAAGCAGACTCGTCACTATCCTGGATGAGACCGATCTGTGTGGTGTTGTCCGCAAACTTCAGGAGCTTGACAGAGGGGTCTTTGGATGTGCAGTCATTCGTGTAGAGAGAGAAGAGCAGTGGGGAGAGAACAAAGCCCTGAGGAGCTCCAGTGCTGATGGTGTGGGTGCTGGATGAGAATTTTCTCAGCCTCACTAGCTGCTGCCTGTCTGTCAGGAAGTTGGTGATCCACTGACAGATGGAGGTGGGGACGGAGAGCTGTGTCAATTTATTCTGAAGGGTGTCCGGGATGATGGTGTTAAAAGCGGAGCTGAAGTCTACAAACAGGATCCTCACATAAGTCCCTGGTCTGCCCAGATGCTGCAGGATGAAGTGCAGTCCCATTTTGACTGCATCATCCACAGACCTGTTTGCTCTGTAGGCAAACTTTAGGGGGTCCAGTAAGGGTTAATGATTTCATGGCCACAGACGTTAGAGCCACAGGTCTGTAGTCATTAAGTCCAGTAATTTTGGGTTTCTTTGGGACGGGGATGATGGTGGAGCGTTTGAAGCATTCAATTCAAGTTTATTTGTATAGTGCCTTTTACAATACAATTGTTGCAAAGCAGCTTTACAGGAAATTAAGTTTCTACAATATATACAGTATATTGTAGAAACTTAATATATTTAACTTATGACAAAGCATGAGGGGATTTCGCACAGCTCCAGTGATCTGTTGAAGATCTGTGTGAAGATGGGGGCCAGCTGGTCAGCACAGGTTTTTAGGCAGGCTGGTGACACACCGTCTGGGCCTGGTGCTTTCCTTCTTTTGTTCTTTTTGAAGACCTGGCGCACGTAATCTTCTCTTATCTGCAGTGCAGGTGTGGGGGAGAGTGGGGTTGCAGAAGGTGTGAATGGTGTTTCTTCAAACCTGCAATAGAACTCATTCAGATCATCTGCCAGTTGTTGATTCTCCACAGTGCTGGAGGATGCAATTGTAGTGAGTTCATTTGGGCCGAGGCCATCATCCTACCTTACATGAGTCTCAGATGATCCTTCATTATTCAATCCAATTTCAACCACAGACTCAGACTCAGTGTCATAGGTAAAAACTTTTCCGTCCACAAGTAATTTATCAAAACATAGTTAACCGTATATTTGGTTATGATGCAGAGTACAAACTGTGCAAACTGTATTTTCTATCCCCTTACCCTACCCCTAAACCTACCCATTACACAAAACGTTCTGCTATTTTATATTCATTCTGTATGATTTACAAGTTATTTTTCTCATGGACCAAAAACAAATGTCCCCACAAAGTCAAAACTTACTGGTATTACTATCCTTTTGGAAGCCCAAACACATATTCAGAAAAGGACAATGAAATCGGCAAGTGAAATTTTTATTGTGTGCATTGGTCTCCCATTCACCTTCTCGCCTCTGGAAATAGGGCACAATCAGCGGTCTCCTCACCTTGGACACAGTTAAGTGTAGAGAGTTCCCCTGGGTGCTTCAACTGTGACGTATAAGAGCAAATACTCTAAAAGGGCTAATTTCTGTAATAGAAACACAATCCGCTGTGTAATGCTCTATTACAGAAATTATGCAATGCACATAATAAGAATTTCACTTGCCCAATTTCATTGTCCTTTTCTGAATATGTGTTTGGGCTTCCAAAAGGATAGTAATACCAGTAAGTTTTGACTTTGTGGGGACATTTTTTGTTTTTGGTCCATGAGAAAAATTGCTTGTAAATCATACAGAATGAATCTAAAATAGCAGAAAGTTTTGTGTAATGGGTAGGTTTAGGGGTAGGGTAAGGGGATAGAAAATACAGTTTGTAGTCTGCGTCAAAATTATCCAAATATAACTATGTTTTGATAAATTACTTGTGGACGGAAGAGTTTTTACCTATGACACTGAGTCTGAGTCTGTGGTTGAAATTGGATTGAATAATGAAGGAACATCTGACACTCGTGTAAGGTAGGATGATGGCCTCGGCCCAAATGAACTCACTATAATTGCATGGAATGTTCAAGGTTTAAAGACGAAAGTCAACAACAGTGAGTTATTGGACATTTTGCAGGGAAAATTGTTTGTTTGAATGAAGTTAGGTCACAAGATGAGACTGAGTTCTGTTATTTATTGGCTGATTATACATGTTTTTGTCTTTTGCATAAACTTATGTCAGAATTTGGACAAAATATTGAAGGTATATATTTATATGTACATGATTCTATGATTGTGAAATATTTTTCTCGGATTTGAAAACATGCAACTGACCGTATATTTTTATATTCTGAAAAAGAGATTGGATTATTTGATGATAACATTGTAGAAGAGAAAATGGCATCAGTTCTTTGGAAAATTAAATTCTAAGTGTGCTAGATCAAATCAAATCAAATCACTTTTATTGTCACATCATCACAGCACATGTGCCTTGGTGAGTGAAATTCTTGAGAGCGTGCTCCATACAGTGCAGAAACAATTAACATATAGACAGTACCATTACATACTTACAGACTTATACAGATGACAATGTGCAATATACACATACATATACTCCGTACACACAGTGTACTATTAGACATACTTACAGTTATCAGTACACATTATACACCGTATGTACACATTATACATTTTGTACACATATATATACACACAATAATATGCAAAGGTGCAGTGGATTATACATAAGCTGGATATGCAAATGTCATGGATGTGCATTGGATGGTATCCAGTGGTAGCAGATAGATTGTTGTATTTGTGCAGTGTGTACGTGTAGTCCAGTTTGAACTGTGTTGGAGTTAAAGTGCAGTGCTTGGCATATCGTAAAGTGGGAGTGTGCTGTAGGGTGTATTAGTTCTGACTGTTCATTAGCCTGATAGCCTGAAGGGAAAAAGCTATCCCTCAGTCGGCTAGTGCGGGATCGGATGCTGCGGAGACGTCTTCCTTAGGGCAGCAGAGAGAACAGTCTGTGGGACGGGTGGCTGGAGTCATTGATGATCCTCCAAGCTTTCCTTATACACCGCCTGGTGTAGATGTCCTGGAGGGAGGGAAGCTCACCTCCAACAATGTGGCGGGCACAACCCTTTGTAGAGCTTTGCGGTTGCCAGCGGTGCTGTTTCCAAACCAGGCAGTGATGAAGCCGGTCAGGATGCTCTCCACAGTGCAGGTGTAGAATTATCTGAGGATGCTGGGGTTCATTCCAAACTTCCTCAGCCGTCTCAGGAAGAAGAGGCATTGATGTGACTTCTTCAGCACTGCATCTGTGTGAGCGGACCATGTGAGATCCTCAGTGATGTGAACGCCGAGGAACTAAAAGCTGTTTACCCGCTCCACAGGTGTCTTGTCGATGGTGATGGGTGGTGTGTGTTCTCTGCTCTGTCTCCTGAAATCCACCACCAGCTCCCTGGTCTTGTCGATGTTGAGTGAGAGGTGGTTCTCCTGACACCATTTAGTCAGGGTACTCACCTACGCTCTGTAGGCCGTCTCATCGTTGTCAGTGATCAGGCCTATCACCGTTGTGTCATCAGCGAATTTGATGATGACGTTGGAGCTGTGTGTGGCTGCACAGTCGTGTGTACAGGGAGTACAGGAGTGGGCTGAAGATGCAGCCCTGAGGAGTACCAGTGTTGAGGGTCAGCGGAGATGAAGTGTTGTTGCCCATTCTGACCATCTGACTTCTGCCTGTCAGAAAGTCCAGGATCCAGCTGCACAGAGATCTGTCTAGTCCTAGAGTCTGGAGCTTCGCAACCAGTCTGGCAGGCACTATGGTATTGAATGCGGAGCTGTAGTCCACAAACAGCATTCTCACATAGGCATTCTTGTTTTCCAGGTGGGAGAGAGCAGTATGCAGGGTGAAGGCAATAGCATCGTCTGTGGAACGGTTGCTGTGATATGAAAATCGCAGCGGATCCAGTGAGGCAGGCAGCACAGAGCAGATGTAGTCTCTGATGAGTTTCTAAAAACACTTGCTGAAGATGGGTGTCAGAGCAACGGGCCTCCAGTCATTCAAGCATGTGATTTTATTTTTCTTTGGTATGGGCACAATGGTGGATTTTTGAAGCATAAGGGAACCACAGACAGAGAGAGGGAAAGGCTGAAAATGTCTGTGAAAACCCCGGCTAGCTGGAATGCGCATGCTCGGAGCACAGGGCCTGGGATGCCATCAGGACCCACAGCCTTGTGGATATTCACCCGTTTGAAGGATCGGGTTACATCCGTGACAGAAATAGAGATTGCACTCACCTCCTCTGCAACAGCCGCGGGAGCGCTCTCTGTGTGGGCGGGGTTGTGAGCCTCGAAACGAGCATAAAAATGATTAAGCTCGTCCGGTAGAGAGGCGGCAATGTTCACTGTAGCTGGTTTATTCCCTTTAAAATCTGTGATGTTATTGATGCCCTGCCACATGCTTCTTGCGTTGTTGGTGTTGAATTGTTCTTCAACTTTGTTTTTATACTGTCATTTGGCGGCTTTGATGGATTTCCTGAGATCATAACTGGCTTGTTTTCGATCGTCAAAGTTCCCGGATTTAAAGGCAGATGTCTGCGCTGACAAGGCTGCTCGAACATCGCTGTTAATCCACGGTTTTTGGTTGGGGTAGATGCGGATTGTTTTTGTCGGCACCACGTCCTCTACACACTTCCTGATGAAACACGTTACAGTATCTGAGTACGCCTCTGTCATCATCAGACGCTGCCCGGAACATGTCCCAGTCCGCGTGATCAAATCAGCATTGAATTGTTCTGAGGGCGGGTGCTTCTCGTTTCAGTTTCTGCCTATAAGCAGGCAGGAGCAGAATGGCAGACTGATCCAATTTGCCGAAAGGTGGGCGGGGGAGCGATTTGTAGGTGTCCCGGAAAGGAGAGTAGCAGTGGTCCAGTACATGATCACCACACGTGTTGATGGTGATGTGTTGAAAGTATTTTGGAGCTATTGTCCTGAAGTTGGCTTTGTTAAAGTCTCCCGTAACAATAAACGCTGCATCTGGGTACGCGGTTTCCTGCTCGCTTATATTCCCGTACAATTCCTTGAGTGCCTGGTCTATGTTGGCTTGAGGGGAATGTAAACAGCTGTGATTATGATCGCTGTAATTTCCCTCGGTAGCCAGAATGGTCGACACAGAAGCATATGAAATTCCAGATCAGGGGAGCAGAAGGATTTAATAGAGTGTAGATTTCATCACACCACGAGTTGTTGATAAAGAAACAAACGCCCCCACCTTTGCTTTTCCCTGTGAGCTCTTTCGTTCTGTCCGAGCGGTGCACGGAGAACCCCATAAGCTTGATGGCTGAGTCTGGAACCACTGCAGACATACAGGTTTCTGCGAGGCAAATAATGCAGCAGTCCCTTGTTTCTTGTTGGTATGAGATGCGTGCCCACAGTTCGCAGAGTTTGTTGTCCAGTGACTGAACGTTAGCCAGCAAAATGGTTGGGAGCTGAGGTGGGAGGGGACGGCGTCTGAGTCTGACAAGGACGCCGGCTCTCTTTCCCCTTTTCCGGCGGCATTTCCTCTGTCTTGACTGTGCGGCCCAGACAAAGGGCTCTGATGCGGTGTCCATAAACAAAGCACTGGCATTCAAGAACTCAAAGTCCGGTTTGCGTTGCGCGATGAAAGAACCAATGTTTAAAAGCGTGTCTATCATAGACAGTTATACTAACAACATCCAGCACTTAAAACAAAAAAATAATAAAATAATAAAATACGAAAAACTGCAGAGTTTTCTCGGAGCTCGCAACATGACTGCCATGCTCGGCGCCATCTTGGATCAATCGATCAATCAAGTTGGAGATTCAAGATTCAAAATTGAATTTGTCACATACACATATATATATATATATATATATATATATATATATATATATAAACCAGCAGTGAAATGTAAGTCAGGTCCGCTCTGTCTGGAGTGGACTCTTACCCCTTTTCCACCAAGGCAGTTCCAGTGCTGATTCGGAGCCAGAGCCTAGTTTCAAACCGGTTCTTTGTCTTTCGACATCCAAAGCACCAGTTTGAAACCAGGAAAAGCGGTTCGTAAGTAGCACCAAAACATTGCTGGGCTAGAAGGAAGAACCGCTTGCGTCAGGGGTGGGGGCAGGGTTACCGTGACCAACAAGTCGACAGAAACTTTGGACCGCCATATTTAAAATAGCAGCTAAACACAAACACGTTGGATTTGCCGTGTTTGGATGCTGATGTAGGTTCGCAAAGCCATGAACATCAATAGCAACACAACGTCCGCCATTGTTGATAGTTTGTTTAGGCTTGTTCGGGATGGATCGGTGCTGCGCGGAGGCATCGGGGTGCTGTGCGGAGGCATTGGAGTGCTGCGGGAGCGACTGGAAAGCAGACGGCTCTTTATGCTTTTGGATCACTCTCACGGTGCTTTAGTGTGTTGTGTGCCGATCGATCTGAGTGGCGCGATGCACCTCAAACAAGTCTGTTATGTTTGGCGCTGCCGCGCTAGTGAAACGAAACATGAAACATATTCAGTGACGTAAGTCCTGGCTCTGTATTGGCTCTCTAGCCTGTGGAAAAGCAACCAGTTCTTAAAGGGCTCGCCAGTCGAACCAACTAAGAACTGGCAAGAGCACTGGCTCTGAACTAGCACCTAGTTCCTGCTGGTGGAATGGGGGTATCTGAGGACTCCTGGACTGGAGTGGGCTCAGTGGACTCTGAGGACTCCTGGACTGGAACGGATTCTTGAGTGAACTCTGAAGCGGCCCATGCATGCAGAACAGCCCAGAGGTTAAAGGCAAAGACAGCCTTCTTGATTATGGCAGCAGCAGTGAGATTGGTTGGCACTGTTGCGACCTCTGAGACCACCAGAGTCGGGTCCTCCAGGACCACCGGACTTGGGACCACAGAAGTCGGGTCCTCTGGGACCACCAGATTCGGGACCACAGGAGTCGGGTCCTCCAGGACCACCGGATTGGGACCTCAGGAGTCGGTCCTCCAGGACCACCGGACTTGGGACCACAGAAGTCAGGTCCTCCGGGACCACCAGATTCAGGACCACAGGAGTCGGATCCTCCAGGACCACCGGACTTGGGACCTCAGAAGTCAGGTCTTCCAGAACCACTAGACTTGGGACCACAGAGGTCGGGTCCTCCAGGACCACCAGACTCAGGTCCTCCAGGACCGCTGGACTAGGGACCTCAGGACTTGGGTCCTCCAGGACCACTGGACTAGAGACCACCGAAGTCAGGTCCTCCAGGACCACCGGACTTGGGACCATCGGAGTTGGGTCCTGCAGGACCACCGGACTAGGGTCCTCCAGAATCACCAGGCTAGAGATCACCGGAGTTGGGTCCTCCAGGACCACTGGAGTCGACCTAGCTGCCTTCCTCCTTCTCAACTGTTGCTTGCGAGACTGAGACAGTGAAACCTTGCTATCCTTTGGAGGTGTTGTGGCAGACTCTGCGTTCTCCATGGGTGCTGCAACAGACACAGACTGGCTTAATAGGCTGCAGTACCTCAATCTCCCACAGAGGCAAGGTAAAATCTAGGCATTCATTAAAAATGTCTATATGCTCAGCATTATTTAGTTCCAACCCTGCTGCCATGGTCCAAAACAATTTTGCTAAGCACCCTACTCCCAGCCCCTCTTGACAGAGTGCAGCCAATGCCTGAAGTCGTGCCCTGCGCTCCTTCCTGGTAGATGGAGGAAGAATCCGAATCCCCATAGTACACAAGCTCAGTCAGCATCGTATATATACAGGTGAGCTAATCACCCACAGCTGGAGGCAATGAGGGTGGCTAACAAGGTCCGGTAATTTTTAACTAAAAATTCTGTAATCTTTACTGTATGAGAGTGAATTTGAGTAAAACAAAAGTTATTGTTTTTTACCCGACAACATTTAGCAAGCTAAGGCAAGAAAGCAATGCTTTCCTTGCTAAGGTTTGTTCGTAAGCATAAAATTAGCTGTTGTTGTTTATTTCCTTCTTAAAGCCATTCCAGCATCTAAGGCTATATTCATGGTGAGAACCAGTTAATCCATTCACAACTCGATCCATACACAAGTCTTTACACACACATCAGGGGACAATTTAGAAATGAGCAATTGACCATACCTGCATGTCTTTGCGAGGAAACCAGAGTACCCGTCGTAAACCCACACAGGGAGAACATGCATACTCCACACAGAAAGGCCTCTTGTTCCTGCCGGGGCTCGAACCTGGGACCTTCTTGCTGTGACACACAGTGCTAACCACCGAGCCAATGTGCCACCCTAAAATTGTTCGCATGGTTGCTCCTATACTCTATTACGGATCTGAGATATGGGGCTTTGAGCCAGTGGAGTGTATTGAAAATGTTCAGGTATCTTTTTGTTAAAAAACAAAAAAAACAATCTGTGTATCAGTACAAGTGTGAGCAATGTAGCTGTTTTGGGTGATTTGGATAGATTTGTATTGTCCACTTCTTATATGAAAAGATGTATCATGTACTGGATAAAATTGGTATCTATGTCTAATCATCATTATCAAAGAAAATGTTAATGTTTTTCAGTTAGATGAAGTAAGTAGAAAAACTTTGTTAGTACAATAGCACTACATTGCGTCTGTATACAGTGTTGCCAGATTGGGCGGTTTTGAATTTGATTGTGCGGGTGGACAAAATTTGGGATGGTTTTTGGTCAGTTTGGCGGTTTTCAAAACATATAAATTGTATAGGCTAATTGCTTAACAAACAAGCCCAAGTGTGCATATATATAGCCTACTGCATGCATCCAAACAGTCATCACAACATTACTAAACACACGCACACACTGCAAAGACGACTGGTGCTGATGTTGACGTCGCGGCCGCACTTTTAGCCGATCACTAGGGATCAGCAGACAGACGTGATGATTCATGAGCGACGGGTTTTTTAGCGCAAGAACGTATCTGATTTTGAATGTATAATTGTAAGTGACCATAATGCCTAAATATAAGTTCGATGGTAAAGAGTGGAGAGTGTTTTAACTCTCAAAACATGAATTACACCTGTTGAGGGAGATGACATGAAGGCTATATCACTGCAACTCCGAAATCAGAGCACAGTTTAATTATTTAATCAAAATCTATTTATATCTATACGATCTGTCTTTTATCTTTTAAACGGTCCAGATTGGTATATCCTTTAAAGATGCTGGACTTTGTTAGTTTTGAGTGTGCAAATTTCTATATTATGTTCAATATGAACTTCACGAAAGACTTAGTTCTGTGTGAAATTATAGAGCGACACGAAAGTAAGAGCATTATTGTTGTTGTTAATTTTTTTTATTGTCGGATTATCATACAGAATGGCACAGTTTTGACTGT
This sequence comes from Aspiorhynchus laticeps, assembly GCA_023376895.1. Taxonomy (NCBI): domain Eukaryota; kingdom Metazoa; phylum Chordata; class Actinopteri; order Cypriniformes; family Cyprinidae; genus Aspiorhynchus; species Aspiorhynchus laticeps. The sequence goes on from JALXFT010003161.1 coordinate 29,417, forward strand.
CATGGTGTGTGCATGAATGAGTGTGAAATACCAATAATTGCGTTGCTTATTCTGATCACTATATATATTGTGTATAATATATTGTGCACTTGTTTGCATTCAAATTCTGACTGTTGACATTGAAAATAATGCATGTGTTTTTCGAGGGTATCGGTTAATTTCTTGATCGTCGTTTTGACAGTGTCTGCTTGCATATTTTAATCAAATTTGGTAGTTCTCTTTAATGTATTTGCCCCGATTTGATCCATGGGAAATTTATCTATTATTATATTTATATTATTTTGTCATCATTATTTCATTACAAGGAGTTGAAAATGGCTCTTATCAACCTTGATTTACCTTCTATCACATTATTTTGACAGTTAAAGTTTTGGTACGGTTTTTGGGCGGGATTTTGTGAGCTTTTGGGCTGGTGAGCTTTTGGGCTCTTGTGGAACTATGGGCTGAGAGGCCATATATTCCTGAAAATAAACATGACTATTGACTGTTGACCGTAGAAAAACCATTACGCCTATGGAATGTCCCCATATAAAGTGGAAACTGGTGTTTGTGGGGTTTTGTGTGTGTGTGTGTGTGTGTGTATGTATGAGAGAGAGAGAGAGAGAGAGAGAAATTTCAGGTCTGCAGATCAAATAGCTTTGCAGTGGTGGGCTTTAAGTTAATTTAAGTTTACATTCTTAAAAGTTTAATTTTTAAAATGGTGTCTTTGCTAGAGACACATACATTGGTAAAACATGATGTTGTACACAATGATTTAAATATAACATTAAAACTTGTCTATAATTTCATACACACAAAAAACTTCTAAAAGATCTCAGGATGTTTTTCTTGTCATTTGTCATTGTAGTGCTGAAGAAGATGCAGCAGTATGCAGGTACATGAAAATCTAGATTAAATATTACAAACACCATCATCATAAAGTCTGTGTATAATGAAGTTGTTATTCATATTCTCTGTTTTCTCAGTGTATGTAACTCTGGATCCTGAAACAGCTTATCCATATCTCATCCTGTCCTCTGATGGAAGACAAGTGAGACATGGAGACACTGAGCGGAAAGTCCCAGACAACCCAAAGAGATTTAATATAGCTACCTGTGTCCTGGGAAAGGTGGGATTCTCCTCAAGGAGATTTTATTTTGAGGTGCAGGTGAAGGGAAGGACTGCCTGGACTTTAGGAGTGGCCAGAGAATCCATTAACAGGAAGGGAAGGATCACACTGAGACCCAGTAATGGATACTGGACTGTGTGGCTGAGGAATGGGGATGAATATAGTGCCCATGATGAATCTCTTTCCATTTCTCTGTCTCTGAGAGTGAAGCCGCAGCTGGTCGGTGTGTTTGTGGATTATGAGGAGGGTGTGGTCACCTTTCATGATGTGGAGTCCGGCTTTCATATCTACTCCTTCACTGGTCAGTCTTTCACTGACAATCTCTATCCATTTTTTGGCCTTAATGATGGAGGCAAAAACTCAAGCCCACTGATCATCAAACCTGTCCATTGCAATAGATGAATTTACACTCAAAAGCTTTTTATTACAACAACCCATAAACATTCAATATTAACGATGTGAAGAGCGCCTGGAAACCATGCTTGAGTAAAATTACAGATACTTTACAAAATGACTCTATTACAAGTTATCAGGCATTAGTTATTACAGTATCTGATTTTAACGGTACTTAGTATTTTATTCTTACTAAATGTAGGCTCAAAGATGCACTAGTCCTCAACACCTAAAAGAAATGCCAGTGAAAAACAAGAAACAGTTGATTTGTGAGGAGAGCAAACACGTTTATTTTCTAAAATCAAAATAATAAAACCAAACAGCTCAAAAATGCAATAAATCAAGCGACTTGATTTGATTTAGACTTGATTTGGCATGAACAGACTAGACTCACCGACAGCAGGTTACAACATCAATACATGACCAGAGACAAAGGCAACAAGAGGGCTATTTCTAGCAAACAATAAGGGTCACATGACAAAATCCAACCAATGAGCAAACAGAATTTAGAACCACATGACAGGACAATAACCAATGAAGAATCAGACACACACAGGCTTGTTCGTCTTCATGCGGCGTCGCAAAGATCGGCTGCCGCCTGACAAAAGCAATGCATTCTGGTTAGAACATTTATCTGACTTTGATCGGCGCCGCAGCTGCCTTACGATCACATGTGCCATCAAAGTACCACGAGAGCAAAACGAGACCAGCCGCCGAGGTCAGGCGCTACAGTTGCTCAAATCTGATGCGAGAGCCTTGATGATGACACACTTTATTGTCATTGGTCAGATTCTGTGACGTGACAAGCATGACGTGTGTCGAGTGTTTATTTTTACTTTTCAATTCCAATAATACTCACAAATCTGTGTTTTATAACAGTAAAGCTTTTTTACTGTAGTCACATTGTTATATTGAGTCACATTTATCAAAAAAAAAAAAACTGATAAAAGCATATATACCCCCACTTTATTGGTATTTAAATAGTAGTATATGTTTATGTCAAAGGCCTTCGACCATTGATGCTTGGCAGTGTTTTTTGTTTGATATACGTGATTGTATAAAGGAGTGAATTTTGTGTTTTTATTGTCCTTCCCTCTCTCCCTCCCTTTTGACTGGACTGTGAGATGTTGAGTATGTGTCTGTTGTTTTGTTTTGTTATATTTTGGATGATGTGTTGTTATGTGTGAAAAAAAAATAAAAAAATGTTGATAACAAATTTTTATTTTATTTTATTTCACTTCCTGTGATAGAGTGCGCAAACACCGTGAGTGCATCACTACCGGGAGCAGAAAGTGTCCGACTTGACAGCTCCGCTTTTAATTCCGCCCCCGACTGCAAGCGGCTTCTCTCGCCAGCCGGTGGCAGGCTAGTGTAGGTCATCTCGAACAAGCCTAATAACAACATGACACATACACAAGGCAGAAATACATAAGGGCAAGGGAAGCATGACACTAACAGCATGAATCAAATTACAAAATAAAAGACATGAGATCAATGAACATGAAACACAAACAAAACCCAAATCCCACGTTACATATATGTACGTGTGTATACATTTGTAGGCTATGTAGCCTATGTAATTTCACAGTATTTAAAATTACTACACTAGGCCTACTTGAGCAATCACAATTCTATAATGGTACAATTTACTCAGGCCGATGAAATTTTGAATAATTTAGAAATTTTGAATAATTGTACATAAATAGGTTAAGCAAAACAAATGTGATTGTTTCTTAGAACTTTTTAACTGCAGGCAGACATTTACATTTACATTTATACATTTAGCAGACGCTTTTATCCCAAGCGACTTGCAAATGAGGAATACAATAAGCGATTCATTATAAAGAGGCAAATAGACACAGGAAGTGCTTACAATACAAAGTTTCAGGCATTGTTCAGAGTAAATACTAGCTAGACAGGGAGAGGCTTAAGGAAATAAAGTTTTTTTATTTTTTTATAGGAGGAAGTCAAGTGATGACAGAAGAGATTAGTTTTCAGGTGTAGGTTGAAAATTGTCAGGGATTCAGCATTCCAGATAGGGGTCGGAAGTTCAGTCACCACGAGGCGTCACTCACTAGCAGATCTCAGACTTCTGGAGGGGATGTAGATTCTCAAAAGTGAGTGGAAGTAGGAGGGTGCTGTGTCTTGAACTTGATGCGAGCTGCAACCAGTAGCCAGTCCAGGGAGATAAAGAGAGGTGTGACATGGGACCTTTTGGGTTCGTTGAAGACCAGTCGTGCCACTGCATTCTGAATCATTTGTAAAGGTTTGATTGTGCATGATGGAAGTCCAGCCAGAAGAGCATTGCAGTAGTCCAGTCTAGAAATGACAAGGACCTGGACAAGGAGTTGTGCAGCATGCTGTGTAAGGAAGGGCCTGGTCTTTCGTTAACACTTTATTTTGATAGTCCACTTTAGACATTCTACAAACCCGATTCCAAAAAAGTTGGGACACTGTACAAATTGTGAATAAAAACAGAATGCAATGATGTGGAAGTTTCAAATTTCAATATTTTATTCAGAATACAACATAGATGACATATCAAATGTTTAAACTGAGAAAATGTATAATTTTAAGGGAACAATAAGTTGATTTTAAATTTCATGGCATCAACACATCTCAAAAAAGTTGGGACAAGGCCATGTTTACCACTGTGTGGCATCCCCTCTTCTTTTTATAACAGTCTGCAAACGTCTGGGGACTGAGGAGACAAGTTGCTCAAGTTTAGGAATAGGAATGTTGTCCCATTCTTGTCTAATACAGGCTTCTAGTTGCTCAACTGTCTTAGGTCTTCTTTGTCGTATCTTCCTCTTTATGATGCGCCAAATGTTTTCTATGGGTGAAAGATCTGGACTGCAGGCTGGCCATTTCAGTACCTGGATCCTTCTTCTACGCAGCCATGATGTTGTAATTGATGCAGTATGTGGTCTGGCATTGTCATGTTGGAAAATGCAAGGTCTTCCCTGAAAGAGACGACGTCTGGATGGGAGCATATGTTGTTCTAGAACTTGGATATACCTTTCAGCATTGATGGTGCCTTTCCAGATGTGTAAGCTGCCCATGCCACACGCACTCATGCAACCCCACACCATCAGAGATGCAGGCTTCTGAACTGAGCGCTGATAACAACGTGGGTTGTCCTTGTCCTCTTTAGTCCGGATGACATGGCGTCCCAATTTTCCAAAAAGAACTTCAAATTTTGATTCGTCTGACCACAGAACAGTTTTCCACTTTGCCACAGTCCATTTTAAATGAGCCTTGGCCCAGAGAAAACGCCTGCGCTTCTGGATCATGTTTAGATATGGCTTCTTTTTTGACCTATAGAGTTTTAGCCGGCAACGGCGAATGGCACGGTGGATTGTGTTCACCGACAATGTTTTCTGGAAGTATTCCTGAGCCCATGTTGTGATTTCCATTACAGTAGCATTCCTGTATGTGATGCAGTGCCGTCTAAGGGCCCGAAGATCATGGGCATCCAGTATGGTTTTCCGGCCTTGACCCTTACGCACAGAGATTGTTCCAGATTCTCTGAATCTTTGGATGATATTATGCACTGTAGCTGATGATAACTTCAAACTCTTTGCAATTCTTCTCTGAGAAACTCCTTTCTGATATTGCTCCACTATTTTTCGCTGCAGCATTGGGGGAATTGGTGATCCTCTTCCATCTTGACTTCTGAGAGACACTGCCACTCTGAGAGGCTCTTTTTATACCCAATCATGTTGCCATTTGACCTAATAAGTTGCAAATTGGTCCTCCAGCTGTTCCTTATATGTACATTTAACTTTTCCGGCCTCTTATTGCTACCTGTCCCAACTTTTTGGAATGTGTAGCTCTCATGAAATCCAAAATGAGCCAATATTTGGCATGACATTTCAAAATGTCTCACTTTCAGCATTTGATATGTTATCTATATTCTATTGTGAATAAAATATAAGTTTATGAGATTTGTAAATTATTGCATTCCTTTTTTATTCACAATTTGTACCGTGTCCCAACTTTTTTGGAATCGGGTTTGTACTAACAGTAAGTAACTTTGCAACTACATGTCAACTAGCAGTCATTAGAGTATTAGTAGACTGTCTGCTTAATATCTGCTAACACTTTATTTTGATGGGTCCACAGCATACAACATACTGACTATGAGAAACTTTACAAGTTTATGTCATCTTATTCTACTAACCCTAAACCTAACCTAACAGTCTACTCTGAGAGTTAGTAGACATGTAGTTGCGAATTAATGAGAATTAGTTGACATGTAGTTACAAAGTTACTTATAGTTAGTAGAATGTCTAAAGTGGACTATCAAAATAAAGTGTAACCGATCTTTCTGATGCTGTGCAATGCAAACCTGCAAGATCGAGCAGTTTTTCAATGTGGTCTTTGAAAGTCAGCTGGTCATCGAAGATTACACCAAGATTTCTGATCGAATTTGATGGGGTAATTGTTGATGAACATATCTGGATGGTGAAGTCATGCTGTAGAGCTGGAGTGGAAGGGAAGACAAAAAGCTCAGTCTTTGCCAGGTTGAGCTGTAGGTGATGTTCTTTCATCCATGCCGAGATGTCCGCCAGGCAGCCTGAGATCCGTGCAGCTACCGTTGGATCATCTGGTTGAAATGAGAGATAGAGCTGTGTGTCATCAGCATAGCAATGGTAGGAGAAACCATGTGCTTGTATGATGGGACCCAGTGATGTAGTGTATGCGGAGAAGAGGAGGGGTCCAAGAACCGAACCCTGAGGAACCCCAGTGACCAGTTTTGCTTTGGATACCTCCCCTCCCCAGGCCACCCTGAAATACCTACCGGTGAGATAGGATTCAAACCAGCGAAGTGGAATCCCAGTGATGCCCAGCGATGAGAGGGTGGACAGGAGGATCTGATGATTCACAGTGTCAAAAGCAGCAGATAGATCTAGCAGAATAAGAACTGATGATTTGGAATCAACTTTTGCAATCCGCAAGGCTTCAGTGACTGAAAGTAGAGCAGTCTCAGTTGAATGTCCACACCTGAAACCTGATTGGTTAGCGTCCAGTAGGTTATACTTTGAAAGAAATGAGGATAACTGGTTGAAGACAACTCAATCAAGTTTTCGCTATGAATGGAAGGAGAGAGACAGGTCTGTAGCTATCTGTAAGTGGTGTTTAATGTAGGTTTTTTGAGCAGTGGGGTTACCCGAGCCTGCTTGAATGCAGTGGGGAAGGTGCCTGTGAGGAGAGATGTGTTGATGATATGTGTGAGTGCTGGTAGACATACATTATAGTACAGATATTTTGAGTGTCCCTTATTCTGTCCCATATTTCCTTTAAAAAAATTACAACTGTCCCTTATTTTCCATTTCTTAAGTTAAGATTTTAGACATCAAAACGAAAGCGCTACAAAAATACAATGAATTATAAGGCTGTAGAGAACAGTGCACTATTGCAGACTTATATACTGAGGTTTTAATTACATTATTTTAACACAGTCAGTCGTGAACTAAAGTGGGCTGGTCTAAGTCTGAAAATGAGTCCTACTCCGGCCCTGGTGTAGCATCTGAGACGGGCTTGAGGTGATCAAAGAAACCAAAGAAATATTAGATTTACCATTTTTGTTTCTCTGGGTGTGAATCATGTATTATACAGTTTGAAGATGTGATGTTTTATAAGGATCTTTTTGACTGCATTAAATTAGCTTTACTATACTAGAAAATAAGTTTAACTTAGAAGTAGGCTAACCTGTGTTATTTACTGTTTTCTTTTGTTATTCCTCATCTTGGAGTGTTCTTATTGTTTAATAAACAGGACAGTTCTGCTATTTTGTGGTTGTACTGAATTAATGAGTGATTTCTGGTCTTTGATTATTAAAATGCAGCAAATCTTTCAAAACTAAATCAATTGAATGTTTGTGCTTCACTCAATATGTTTATAACTATCTTTTTTATGCATATTTTGGAATGGAATGGAAACAGCAATAATTCTAAAAATGTGCATAAAAAATGTATGCACTCAACTGATTAAAATATATTTTTTTATCTGATAAGAAATGCACATAAATGATGAAAGAAACACTTTTACCAATTCAATTCCTTAATGCACATCAAAAAAGTCATGTGATTTTGCTTCAAAAGATCGTGTTTATGTCCACTTGCTCATCATGTGTGCACAAATGGCCATGTTGTGAAAATTCTCAATACAAATACATATTACTCAATACAAAACTAATCTAACTTCACTACCATGGACAATTCAGACAACCTCTAGTTGTCAATAACATAATACATAACTACAGTACCAATTCACTATAACCCATACTTCCCTTACTGAAGTATGGTGATGGCATCCCATCAAGAAGCTTCTATCACTACCTCAAACCACAAATAAGCACCAGGGCTCGTATTCATGAAAAATCTTAGTGCTAAGAGTTGCTCCTAGTAACAAAATTCTAAGAAAATTCTTAGAAAATTTCCTCTTAAATTTAAAGAAAAGATCCTAGTAAAGAAAAAGTAATTCAGAAAGCATCTTAACCCTTAAAAGAGGTCTTAAGGTCCGAAATTGTTAGGAGTATGGACGAGGACTTTTAAGAGGCTTAAGAGTTTCTTTAGCAGCGGAGAAGATGGATGAAACATGAAGAGGGAGAAGAAATGTGTTGCACACAATGCATGACAGTGAGTTATTAAGACGCTACACATTAGATCGTGCAGGGATCATGTTTGTGACCGAACTAATTAGAGACACGCTAACATCTCCGACACCGTGCAGAAATAGCCATAGCGCCAGAAATGGACGTAATCACTACATTAACTACATTAACATATTTGGCAACTGAAAAAATGCAACTATGCAGCAGCGATGATTTGGGTCTGTTACAGCACTTTCAGAACCTTATTGTGTCGCTGTTCATTTCCTGTAAAATACATTAAGTGTGACAGCATGGTAAATAAAAAATAAAGTATATAATGTGTGTGTGGTGTGTGTGTGTGGTGTGTGTGTGTGTGGTGGTGTGTGTGCGTGCGTGTGTGTGCGCGTGAGAGAGAGAGAGTACGGTAAAACAGGAAAAATTACGCTTGTAATTTCAAAGTGAAGGCTTATAACAAACCCTACTCTTAAAAGCGCTCTTTCATTTCCTTCTTGGACAACCAACCAATCACAGTCTTCAAAAGACTGTATCTTACCTAGCAACAGGGTCAGCCCCGCCTCCTCACTAAGATAAAAGTTTTTGTCTTTTCCTCGCTCAGAGCTGCTCTCAGATTGGTCCTGAATCACTTTTAAGCTAAGACACCTAGCTAGAAATTTTTAAGATAAATTAAGAGCTTTCTAAAAGGATTCTTAGAATCTTTATGAAAACGGGCCCAGGGGCCGTATGTATAAAACTTCTCAGAAATGCTCTTAAGAATAGTCTTAAGCTTTGACTTAAGTGTCACAAAATTCTTAGTAAAAAGTAGGACTTTTCTAAGAGTAGGAGACTTTTATAAAGAAGCTAAAAGCAACTGTCAGTAAAGTCTAAGACTGATTCTTAAGTGTTGACTGAGGTGACACTTAAGTGTTGTGAACTAAGAACTACAATGATGTCAACACAAAATGGCTGACCTTGACCTCTGAATCAGCCAATAGTGAGCCTGCTCATGTGAAGTCACAGCAGCACAACACTAATCATTTAATGTAACTACAATAAAATCATTTAATTAAGACACTGAAATATTTTAATATTTAAATGTATTTTTTTAATGCTTTGCATTGTGCACAAATTATTACTGATGCTTTGTTTTCTAATGGTATGTCTCCTCGTTTACAGTTGGAGCAATGATGTGAACATGAGTTGCATCAATGGCTCCAACAACTCCAGGAAAGCCCTCAATCCTCATAAAAGTGGCTTGTTTTTGCAATATTGTTTGGTGGTCAGTTGGAAAGTCAATAAACTGTCATATAGTAGTGGCCAAAAGTGATGTCTGGCCTAGGAAATTTGACATCTTCACCCTTAATAAAAAAAGAAATGTGCAAGATTTTGTAAGCATATTGCATAGTTGCTTAGAGTCAATTGTTTTATTTGTGATAATAATGCAATGAAACATGCCAAATTGTGTGGTCATAATTTTTGGCCATGCTGTCATACAAATAAATTATGAACATGCAAAAACAAGAGGACCAATGAAATGTAAATAACTTATGTTGTAGTCAATGTTGCCAATTTACTGATTTTGTCACTAGATTTAGTGACTTTCTCATCCCTTTAGAGACTTTTTTCAAAAGCCTAGCAACAAAATCAATTTCTTGGACAAACCTTATCTACATTCCGAGACTCTCCCATGACGTCATAAACGTGAGTTCACTGATCTATATAAATATAAATATACTGTAGATCAGTGAACTCACCTTTATGAGGTCATCTAGCAACATTAAGTGACCAGTTTTAGCTACTTTCAATTGAAAGCAGTTGGCAACACTGGTCAGTGTTTTTTTTTGTCCTTTGTATTTTAATAGTTTAAGTGAAATGTGGGGTAATAAAAAAAAATTATTCCACACATCACTTTTGACCACTGATGTGTTTGGTGGGGTTAGTGCCACAATATGTAAGACCCTGCTTACAGTGTCATCACCGGTGCATTGCTGCATTTTTCCAATTTTACAGCCAAAAGAAAATGTAATTACAACTTTCATTTCTGCAGTTAGAGCATTGACTTGTTGAGTGGAAGAGGTTATTAAATTTCTTACTTTGTCAGTTACAAAAAAAAAAAATCTACATATTTTGATCTTGATAATCAAGTTTGTATCGTTTTATCAACTGCACATTATCATATAAGGCCAATATGTCATATTTTCACTGGAAAGTGTTAGTCTTCTCCTCTTTGCTGCCATCTTGTTACTTCTAACTAGGTTAGGAGACCTCTTCAGCTCTCTTAAATAGCTGAGACCTAGTCTTAACACTTAGGAACCTTTATGAATCGCTCTTATTCTTAAGTCTAGGAATAAGAGTAAAATTACATCATTCTTGGAATTTTGACAGACTTAGGACTCAAATTTTACTCTGAGCGGCTTTATACATACGGCCCCAGGTCTTTAGCATCTATACACTCTCATTGCCCTTCTAAATTGTACGCTGGTCCACCA
>JALXFT010003160.1:0-40001 GCA_023376895.1 Aspiorhynchus laticeps
GCAAACACGCTAATGTCCTTCTCTGGTCTCGATGGGAATGTCCGATTCTCCCACAGGACCAGCTCGGCTGAGGATGACGAGGGTCTAATGAGCGAGGCCAGAGGCGGATTAGGCCTGTTGTCACCTACCTACAAAGACCGCTCTGAATGTATCTTTGGGTTCCAAGATGAGGGTATTCGTCGGTGGGAGGACAAACGTGGCGCGCTTAAGAAATGCCAAACACGCTCCATCGTTTCCTCTTCCATCAGCGCCTTCACGCTGCCGGTCATCAAACTCAACAACTGCGTCATCGACGAGCCTGACATCGATAGCATCACAGAGGACTTAGAGCCGAACAGGGTCCACTCCAGACCTCTGTCAATGGAATCGTTAACGGTCCCTGTTCCCGATGTCGCCAAAGCTTTCAAGCCTCGAGGTGGCCTCCTGCTCCGGAGCAACTCTGAATCCCCGAGCTCTGCCTCGTCCCATTCCTCACTGTCTCCTGGATCCACCAGCGGTAGATTCCTGTCCCCGGGAGCGGCACGTAAAGACTTCGGCTCCAATAACTCCCTCCACATGTTGTCAGCCCATTCCAAATCTCTGGATTTAGAGAGAGGGTCCACAATGCTGACCGTCCAGCCTGAACAGAGGAAACACCCGAGCTGGCCCAGATTGGACCGCAGTAATAGTAAAGGATACACCAAACTGGAGAACAAAGAGGACCCTATGGACAGGCTAATAGTGCCCCCGGTGGCCATGAAGAGGGACTACACTAAAAAGGAGAAACTTCTTATGATCTCCAGGTCTCACAATAACTTGAGCTTCGAGCATGATGAGTTTATGAGCAGCAGTCTGAAGAGAGGCACCTCAGAGACTAGATTTTAAAACTGAGCTAGTGTCAAATATCAACCCAGTGGCTTTTGGCGTTCACGACCCGCCTGCAATACAGAAGACAGTCCTTGGCCCTTGAAAGCTCCGTTATGCTGCTTTTTTATGCTGCAGAATGGGTAACACTTTAATTTGATGGTCCCTTTTGAACAATTTGTTGACAATAAGTAACGTTGCACCCAGGGCTCGACAGTGCGAGCATTTCACTCGCATTTGCGACTAAAAATAGATGTGTGCGAACTGGAAAATGTATTTAGGAGCATGAGTGCGAATACAAAATACAAAACAGCCTAACTTATACAGTAGCCAATAACAAACGTATTAATTTCTTCAGTTTAAATGAGCCTCATATGATTACTGAACTTTAAAAAGGCAACGGTTTAATTTAAATTAGCACAGATGAGAAGAAAGGCAACGAGTGAAGGAGACGCGCTGAATCAAATGCACATTAGCCACTAGAGGGCGCTGACGCTGCCGTTACCCCGGTAACCCTGTAAACTGTGTAAATAATGTTTCACAGTCATTTAGATATTTATATTCGCTTTAGTCTTCACAATAGCACCAAATAATTAATACTTAAAGACTTAATGAGCTATTTATTTTCAAAAAAAAATTCTAACTTAAAACATGGCCTATCCACTGATCTATAATAGAGAACAGAGGGCCTATCTATATATTGACTGATTCGTTATTATTGTTCAGAAACAGTTAACAGGTTCCATTAGTTAACATGAAAAAACAATGACTGCATTTATTAATAATTTTCAAGTTAATTTCAACTTTTAATAATGCATTATAAAATCAAAAGTTGTGTCTGTTAATATTATTCAATGGAGCAAACATTAACTAATATGTATTTTTATTAATCCACATTAACAAAGAACATTAACTACTGCAACAATTAGCTATTGCACATTGTTAGTTAATGTTAACCTGCTTTAACTAATGTTAACAAATGGGACCTTATTGTAAAGTGTTACCTATTGTTCTTTCGTTCATTTGATCAATCTTTTGCAGTCTAATCTTGAAACACTTGTTTACTTTATATTTTTGTGTATTTTTTTTTAAATAAAGTCTTTCTTTAGTAAAGGATCTTTAATAAAGTCATTTAACCTGTTAGGAGGACAACACTTTTTTTTCACTTCAAAATTATATATTGTGATAAAAAAATAAAAAAACACATACCTTGACAAAAGCTTCAATGACTATTGTGAAAATTTGAAACCGTCACATACATAATGTACATACAGTTTAATAGGACTATAACTAATTACATAATTAGCCTATTAAATAGAGTCTGATGCAAAATTATTTAAAAACCTTGTGTACTTTCTGTATTCTGATAAATTAAATAATTGTGCTTGTAAATGTATTTTTATATCCCCTTATTAAGCTAAAACACATAATTTGAAAAATTTGCATTGCGCCCCTAAATCTTTTTAATGCGCTCCTAAATTTTTCAACTTAGGAGCACATGTGCTCCTTGGGAAAAAGGTAAGCGTCAAGCCCTGGTTGCACCTACATGTCAACTCTCATTAGAGTATTAGTAGACTGTCTGTTTAATGTCTGATTACTCTATATTGTGATATTCTCCCAAAAGACACTCTACTGACTATGAGTAACTTTGCAATTACGTGTCAACTTATTCTTACCCTAACCCTACCAGTCTACTAATACTCTACTAACACTCTGAGAGTTAGTAGATACAGTATGTAGGTACAATGTTACTGATGGCCAACAGAATGCATTAAAGGGACCATCAAAATAAAGGGAAACAGCAGATATTTCACCATGAATTTGAACTACAAAAATGAGCCGTAATGGTAATTAAAAGTATGGATACAGTGAACAATTCCGTAACTAACAGGTTAGTAAAACTTGTTCAAATGTGTTTGTAGTGTTTTTGTAAACATTCAGACAGGATCTATTGTCTGTTTGAGTACAGTATGTGTGTTGTACCAGCACTGCTAGTTATTTTACGTTAAATAATTTATTGTTTAAAACACGCACACACTGATATTTTTTGAAGAGAGCTTATCTATGTATAATTTATCTGTTTCTCAGAATAAACACAATCTTTACAGATACTGCTGTCCTATTTTGTGTTAATTCTTATGTTTGTTGCACACTATTTAATCATAATCATAATTTCCTGTACCAGTAACTAGGTTGATTATAACAGACTCATATTAATGGGATAAAAAAAAAAATTCTGTCATCATTTGCTCATTATCACTTTCTTCACAGTCCGTATGCTTTCTTCTGTTGAATTTTCACACCGCTTTTTTACAGACAACAGTTTGTAGTTACATTGTGAATCTCAGAAATGAATTACCAGAAAAATTAGTCAAATAATTAATATAAAGTAGTCAGTGCAACAATTTGCTATATTCCAAGTCTTCTGAAGTCATACAAATAGCTTTATGTGATGAACAGACTGAAAGTAAAATGTTCACATTTGCTGATAATAAGCTCTGAAATCTTATTCACATTCACACAATTTGGAATAATTTTATGATGTTTTAATGTATTTTGTCCTTTTTAAAACAAAAAGATCTACAGTGAACTACCATGAAGAAACACTTATGACCTCTCTGAAAGAGAGATTTAACACTAAATATATAAGGTCCCAACCAAATTTAACTCTAATCACCATAGTGGTGACTTCAAACAAAACAATTATCATTACTGCAACATTAAATTAAATTCATTGCCTTTTATGCAGCTGACAGCAAACTTTTACACAATTTGAGGTATATAATTAATCAGTATATTTGTTTCTTGGGAATACAGTCTATGGTTCTGCCATTGTTAGTGCACAATGAAAGAAAATATGATTATTTATATTTGTGTGAAATCATTTATTGTGTTATGAAACAAAATGAACTTAATTTCTAAGTAAAAAAATTCTGAATATAGTATTTGATTAAACTGCATGTCACTAATTAGTCACATGTGGCTTTAACCTGTAGATTTTTATTCTTTAACCTACACTGAAAGGTACTTTTAAGGTAAGTGGTTGCAAATAATTTATTTTAGCTACATTTAAATTATAATTTTTTTTTGAAAATTAGCCAACTAAATTAGTTTATTTAAGCTAAAATAAATTGATGGCAACTTTTTGCAATTTTAGTAAATTCAATTAATCATTTTTTTCTGTGTATACGCTGCCACAGTGCTGTCTTTGTGTAGTCCCATGGTCAGTCAGTGCTGGTCATCCCATGAGTCACTCTGAAAAGACCAAACAGCAGCCCCTAAAATATATAGAAAATCACAGCAACATGTAGTAGCCTAATTTTGAGAATACATGCTATTGTTTATAAATCAACAAAACAATCTTACATTATCAACTCTAAATTCCTTGCATGCTCACGTTTTCCGACAGCAACAGATCCCAGAACCCAACTGTCATTGTGAAAGTGCCTGGTGAGAGCAGTGAGCAGCACTCGTCCGGGGAAACTCTAGGAGTATCATGGGAAACGCTGCCAAATTCTGCTCCCAGTCAGTGAAGATCCATCTGGCGTAATACGACCAGTCAGGGTGTGACTGACAATTCACTCCATCCTGTTTCCATGGAAATCAAAGAATACTCCATATTACAGCTCGTTTGGTTATATTCTCCAGGATTTGATTAAACTGCATGCCACAAAAAAAAGTCACGTGGTTTTTTTAACCTGTAGCTTTTTATTCTTTAACCTATACGCTACCACATTGCTGTCTTTGTGTAGTCCCGTGTTCAGTGCTGGTCATCCCATAAGTGACTCTAATAGACCAAACAGCAGCCCTAAAATATATAGAAAATCACAACAACATGTAGTAGCCTGCTTTTGAGAACACAGGCAGTTGTTTACCACAAATGTTCACACATTATTATTACTGGATGTCAGTGCATCATAACTTGATTTACTGCGGTGTTACGTGTTCACATTTAATATTCTGCACCGATATTCAGCAAACTCCCTAGAAACAATTGTAATAACGGATTCTAAAGTTATACGATTTTATAAGTTATAAGACACTGAATTTAGACATGTAAAGCTTCTTTCAAACAGGGTGTATTACGAAAAGTGTTATACAAATAAATTTGACTCAGGACCATAAGAAATATATAATATATATTTCATAATTTATATATACAACCCGAATTCTGGAAATGTTGGGACGTTTTTTAAATTTGAATAAAATGAAAACTAAAAGAATTTCAAATCACATGAGCCAATATTTTATTCACAATAGAACATAGATAACATAACAAATGTTTAAACTGAGAAATTTGTACAATTTTATGCACAAAATGAGCTTATTTCAAATTTGATGCCTGCTACAGGTCTCAAAATAGTTGGGACAGTGGCATGTTTATCATGGTGTAGCATCTCTTCTTTTCAAAACAGTTTGAAGACGTCTGGGCATCGAGGTTATGAGTTTCTGGAGTTTTGGTGTTGGAATTTGGTCCCATTCTTGCCTGATATAGGTTTCCAGCTGCTGAAGAGTTTGTGGTCGTCTTTGACCTATTTTTCGTTTAATGATGTGCCAAATGTTCTCTATAGGTGAAAGATCTGGACTGCAGGCCAATTCAGCACCTGGACTCTTCTACTATGAAGTAATGCTGTTGTAATAGCTGCAGTATGTGGTTTTGCATTGTCCTGCTGAAATACACATCGTCTAGAGGGGAGCATATGTTGCTTTAAAACCTTTATATACCTTTCAGCATTCATAGTGCCTTCCAAAACATGCAAGCTGCCCATACCATATGCACCCCATACCATCAGAGATGCTGGCTTTTGAACTGAATGCTGATAACACACTGGAAGGTCTCCCTCCTCTTTAGCCCGGAGGACACGGCGTCCGTGATTTCCAACAAGAATGTCAAATTTGGACTCGTTTGACCATAGAACACTTTTCCACTTTGAAACAGTCAATTTTAAATGAGCCTTGGCCCACAGGACACGACGGCGCTTCTGGACAATGTTCACATATGGCTTCTTTTTTGCATGATAGAGCTTTAGTTGGCATCTGCAGATGGCATGGCGGATTGTGTTTACCGACAGTGGTTTCTGGAAGTATTCCTGGGCCCATTTAGTAATGTCAATGACAGAATCATGCCGATGAATGATGCAGTGTCGTCTAAGGGGCCCGAAGACCACGGGCATCCAACAAAGGTCTTCGGCCTTGTCCCTTAACAGAGATTTCTCCAGTTTCTCTGAATCTTTTGATGATGTTATGCACTGTAAATGATGAGATTTGCAAAGCCTTTGCAATTTGATATTGAGGAACGTTGTTTTTAAAGTATTCCACAATCTTTTTACGCACTCTTTCACAGATTGGAGAGCCTTTGCCCATCTTTACTTCTGAGAGACTCTGCCTATCTAAGACATCCCTTTTATAGCTAATCATGTTACAGACCTGATGTCAATTAACTTAATTAGTTGCTAGATTTTCTCCCAGCTGAATCTTTTCAGCCCTTTGTTGCCCCCCCCGTGCCAACTTTTTTGAGACCTCACAGAATTCCGTGTAATGACCACGGACCCTTAACTCCGAATACCAATGTAAGTCAGTGACAGGCATCAGCCGTGGTCCATGCACAGATCCACTGGTTCAACACCAGCGCTGCCTCAATTGACGTGTGTGGACCTCGTAAATAGAGTGACTCCGATGCAGTTATATTTGTATATAAATTTATACTTTCACTGGAGCACCTAACCCACCCCTACCCTAAACCTACCCACCTCTGAACAATATAAAACATGTAACAGGCAAAGATAAGTGCAGTCACAGGTATTTATTGCAAAAACTGACCATAAACAAGCAGTATAAAAGCATTACAAACAAGTCGTGTTGCATTCCAAGTCTTCTGAAGCCATACGAAGACTTTATGCGAAGAAGAGAGTAAAACACTGTTTTCATTTTTTAATCGCTGAAAATGATCCCGCTCCGTTAACGCGCTCACATCTCATTCAAAAACATACTCCCGTCCCGTAGCATGACGCAATCGGTCACGAGACATACAAGAGCCAATAGCCTGTCACAACAGCATGACGCAATCGATCACGAGACACGCAAGAGCCAATGGCATTTCACAACCAAAGCTGACGTAAGGCTTCTTCTGGCTGCATTTTTTTAATTTACGCACAGAGACTGCAGCACATAGGAAGAGCTTTACGGTGGACGGAGATGGCGATCGCGTCTATTCCTCTCACAAATCAATCGTTTTGCCTCGGAAGGCTTGGAACATTAATACTTTTTGAATATATTATGACGGTAGTTGTGTCTGTCTGTTATATCTTATGTCTTATTGAAAAATGGTACGTTAGGTTTAGGGGCAGGGGTTGGGTTTCGTGCTCATAAATGTGTAATGTAATATAAATAAAACTGTTGTGGCTGTTTACATTGAAAAATCACACCCCAACATATATGCAATAATGGCAATGTTGATACCCAATATATAATTTAATTATGACAATAAAATTCCCAGTATCGCGTTGGTGACACTTACATTGGTATCACTTCTGTGAGCCCATCACGGAATTTTCGGCGATTCCATGATGGCACCACAGATTCGGAGTTAAGGGTCCGTGGTCATTACACAGAATTCTGTGAGACCAGGTTGGTAGCAGGCATCAAATTTGAATTGAGCTCATTTAGTGGATAAAAGTGTAAAATTTCTCCATTTAAACATTTGTTATGTTCTCTATGTTCTATTGTGAATAAAATATTGGTTCATGTGATTTGAAAGTCTTTTAGTTTTCATTTTATTCAAATTTAAAAAAACATCCCAACATTTACGGAATTCAGGTTGTAAATCTAAATCTAAACAATACATATATGTAAACACAAACTTTTATTTTGGAAGCAGTTAATCGCGATTAATTGATTTTACAGCCATAAATACAAATGCTTTGATTTTATTTAGTGTATTTTTTATTGTTGTGTGAACACGGTCAACTTCCAGATTTGAAACATTCAGATTGGCAAATTTGTTATCAAATACCATGTGTCATCAAGCAAATCTACGTCCAGGTGTGACAGCAAGAAATAATAAGAATTAAATAATAATTAGTAGAAAAAAAAACATTTCATTAACATTCCTTTAATGTTACCCTTTGACATTCTTTCTGTTATAACTATGATAACAGAGATAATTATCAGCATCTCTTGGAGAGAAGAACCTTTGTTTGCTAGCGTGCCTCATTAAGGTCCTGTCACTGTGGCTGGGGTTACAGAATCTCACCATAGCAACAAAAGAACCCCTGCCAGCTAACAGAGTGACGTCAAAAGCCCCTCACAATGGAAACACCAGCTGCAAAGGACAACTTGGACATCTGGACTGTCTTCAGGGTTCATCACTGTGAAATATTGTCTCATACTAAACATTCGTAGTAGCAGTTCGGTATTTGTGGTAAATTTTATATATAATCATCTGGTTGTGATATGTATACATATTGTACAAACATTCAGTCTGCATCTGTTTGTGATGACTCTCAAAAATGATACAATAGTTTCTAAAAACCAACAGAGTCTAAGCTACGAAAATAATATCTTTCCTGAAAAATGGTAAAAAAAAAGTATTTTTATTAGAGCATATGCAAGAATGTTTTTATCATGGTGCACTATGTTTAACCTGAATAAATTTGTAGACTGAATGAATTATGCGACACCAAAAGCAGTATTTCATGACAAAAAGCAGTTACTTTAATGTGTTTCATACACAGAATGTTAAAAGCCACTTGTTAATGGAAATTATACTAGTCAGCACTTTATTTCATGCATACTATTGTAAACTCAAAACTGATTTTGTGCATAAAAATCACAAAAGTTATTCCCATCACTTTTAAGGTGAATGTACTTTTCATTTCATGAACAGAAAAAAACACTGAAATCCCATAACATATAGCCCACTAAACAGGTACTCAGTTTGTTATACGGGTTTTAAAACATCTTGTCAAAGGACTGCAGATGAAAATTAGCCAACTGGCACATTTACAGAAATGTTAATTAATGTGTGTTGTCCTTTTAATGAATGAATGAATAATATTTTTATATTTAACATTCATATAATAAATTCACAAAATGACCGTTGCATATTTATGTTTGTGTTGAGAATTTTGTGTTGAGAGTCAAGTCAAGTCAAGTCACCTTTATTTATATAGCGCTTTTAACAATACAAATTGTGTCAAAGCAACTGCACAATATCAAAATGGGAAAATAGTGTCAATAATGTAAAATGACAAGATTAAACACTCAATTTTCAGTTAAAGACATTTCCCATTATTGAATTCAGTGATGGCATCGTCCAGCTCAGTTCAGTTCAAAAAGTTTCTGTTCAATCAAGTCGACAATATTGCTGGAAATGAAGTGTCCCCAACTAAGCAAGCCAGAGGCGACAGCGGCAAGGAACCAAAACTCCATCGGTGACAGAACGGAGAAAAAAACGTTGGGAGAAACCAGGCTCAGTCGGGGGGCCATTTCTCCTCTGGCCAGACGACACAGCAGTTCAATTCCAACTGCTGCAAAGTCAGATTGGAGGGCTCAACAGGTTCCCAAGGTCTTTTCCTGATGGCTCTCTAGGTGACGGGGTCCTCACTGGGGGTCTGTCTCTGGGGCTCATCTAGGTGTCCTGGTCTCCGCTGACGTTCAGGGCTGTAGAGGTCGTCTCTAGGTGCTGATCCACCATCTGATCTGGTGACTGCAGTGACCTCGGAATAAGAAAGAAACGGACTAATATTAGCGTAGATGTCAATCTTTTTACGATGTAACAAGTACATCGTGTGTTATGGGAAGTGTTCCCGGTTCCGGTTGATCTAATTAATGCAGCCTAACAATCCTTTAACGGATTTGAATAATAGAAGTGTATTAGTGTGTTATGTGTAAGCCAGATTAAAGAGATGGGTCTTTAATCTAGATTTAAACTGACAGAGTGTGTCTGCCTCCCGAACAGTGTTTGGTAGATTGTTCCAGAGTTTGGACGCTAAATAGGAAAAAGATCTGCCGCCCGCAGTTGATTTTGATATTCTAGGTATTATCAAATGGCCAGAGTTTTGAGAACGCAGCGGACGTGAAGGACTATAATGCGACAAGAGCTCGCTCAAGTACTGAGGAGCTAAACCATTCAGGGCTTTATAAGTAATTAACAAGATTTTAAAATCTATACAATGTTTAGTAGGGAGCCAGTGCAGTGTTGACAGAACCAGGCTAATGTGGTCATACTTCCTGGTTCTAGTAAGAACTCTAGCTGCTGCATTTTGAACCATCTGTAATTTGTTTATTAAGCGTGCAGAACAACCACCCAATAAAGCATTACAATAATCTAACCTTGAGGTCATAAACGCATGAATAATTATAATAATTAATAAACGCATGATTAATATTTCTGCATTTGACATTGAGAGCATAGGTCTCAGTTTAGATATATTTTTAAGATGAAAAAATGCAGTTTTACAAATGCTAGAAACGTGGCTGTCAAAGGAGAGATTGCTATCAAATAGCACACCTAGATTCCTGACTGATGACGAAGAATCGACAGAGTGGCCATCAAGTGTTAGACAGTGTTCTAGGTTATTACTTGTGGGGGTTTTAGGTCCGATAATTAACACCTCTGTTTTTTTCAGAATTTAGCAGTAAGAAATTACTCGTCATCCAGTTTTTTATATCAACTATGCATTCCATAAGTTTCTCAATTTGGTGTGTTTCACCAGGCCGTGAAGAAATATAGAGCTGAGTATCATCAGCATAACAGTGAAAGCTAACCCCGTGTTTCCTAATGATATTTCCCAAGGGTAACATATAAAGCGTGAAAAGTAATGGCCCTAGTACTGAGCCTTGAGGAACTCCATACTGCACTTGTGATCGATATGATACCTCTTCATTCACTGCTACGAATTGATGGCGGTCAGATAAGTACGATTTGAACCATGCTAATGCACTTCCACTAATGCCAACAAAGTTTTCTAGTCTATTTAAAATAATGTTGTGATTGATAGTGTCGAACGCAGCGCTAAGATCCAGTAGAACTAATAGAGAGATACAACCACGATCAGATGATAAGAGCAGGTCATTTGTAACTCTAATGAGAGCAGTCTCAGTACTATGATACGGTCTAAATCCTGACTGGAAATCCTCACAGATATCATTTTTCTCTAAGAAGGAATATAATTGTGAGGATACAACCTTTTCTAATATCTTTGACAGAAAAGGGAGATTCGAGATCGGTCTGTAATTAACTAGATCTTTGGGGTCAAGTTGTGGTTTTTTTAGTGAGAGGCTTAATAACAGCCAATTTAAAGTTTTTGGGGATATATCCTAATGACAAAGACAAATTAATAATAGCCAAAAGAGGATCTATGACTTCTGGAAGCACCTCTTTTAGTAGTTTAGATGGAATAGGGTCTAACATACATGTTGTTGGTTTAGATGATTTAACAAGTTTATACAATTCTTCCTCTCCTATAGTAGAGAATGAGTGGAATTGTTCCTCAGGGGATCTATAGTACACTATTTGATGTGATAATATAGCTGACGGCTGTATGGTTACAATTTGATCTCTAATGGTATCAATTTTGGAAGTAAAATAGTTTTATAAAGTCATTACTGCTGTGCTGTTGGGAAATGTCAAGACCCGTTGATGCTTTATTTTTTGTTAATTTTGCCACTGTATTGAATAAATACCTGGGGATATGTTTGTTTTCTTCTAAAAGAGACGAAAAGTAATCAGATCTAGCAGTTTTTAAAGCTTTTCTGTAGGATAGGGTACTTTCCCGCCAAGCTGTACGAAATACCTCCAGTTTTGTTTTCCTCCAGCTGCGCTCCATTTTCCAGACTGCTCTCTTTAGAGTGCGAGTGTGCTCATTATACCACGGTGTTGGACTATTTTCCTTAATCTTCCTTAAGCGTAAAGGAGCAATTGTATCTAAAGTGCTAGAAAAGAGAGAGTTCATAGTTTCTGTTACATCATCAAGTTGTTCTGAGCTGTTGGATATGCTGAGGATTTGAGATAAATCAGGCAGATTACTTACAAAGCAGTCTTTTGTGGTAGAAGCGATGGTTCTACCATATTTGTAAGAAGGAGTTGAATTTACAGCTTTAACTATATGGAGTTTACACAAGACTAGATAATGATCTGATATATCATAGCTTTGCTGCAGAATTTCAACACCATTAACATCAATTCCATGTGACAGTATTAAATCTAGAGTATGATTTCGACTATGAGTAGGTCCTGAAACGTGTTGTCTAACCCCAATAGCGTTCAGAATGTCTATGAATGCTGATCCTAATGCGTCTTTTTCATTATCAACATGGATATTAAAATCACCCACAATTAGGACTCTATCTGCAGCCAGCACTAACTCTGATAGAAAATCAGCAAATTATTTAATAAAATCTGTATGGTGCCCTGGTGGCCTGTATACAGTAGCCAGTACAAACATCACGGGGGATTTATAATTAATACTTTTTTCTCTAGATAATTTTATATGAAGCACCATTACTTCAAAGGAGTAATACTGTCTTCTGAGAAATACTGAGAATATTGTTATAAATTGTAGCAACACCTCCCCCTTTGCCTTTTGGACGCGGCTCATTTTTGTAACAGTAATCTTGGGAGGTAGACTCGTTTAAAATAATGTATTCATCTGGTTTTAGCCATGTTTCTGTCAAACAGAGCAAATCTAGGTTATGATCATTGATCAATTCATTTACAAATAGTGCTTTTGTAGAAAGGGACCTGATATTCAGTAAGCCAAGTTTTATCAATTGTTTCTGTGTATTGTAAACATTTTTTATTTGTTGAACATCAATTAAATGGTTACTCATAAATTGGTTTTGACGTTTTCTGTATTTTCTAGTTCGGGGAACAGACATAGTCTCTATAGTGTGATATCTAGGTGAAGGAGTCTCTATGTGCTGAAAATTAACTGACTTCTGTGACGTGAGGCGGCTAGCAGACGGTCGGTTTAGCCAGTCTGTCTGCTTCCTGACCTGGGCTCCAGAGTGTTTAAGTACACTTGACAGCAATTAACTACACAACATGTTTGAGATCATACTTTTGGTATGAATCATAATTAAAGGGATAGTTCACCCAAAAATGAAAATTCTGTCATCATTTACTCACCCTCGAGTAGTTACAAACCTGTATGAATTTCTTTGTTCTGCAGAGCACAAAGGAAGATATTTTGAAGAAAGTTTGTAACCAGGCTGTTTTGGGGCACCATTGACTTCCATAGTAGGAAAAAAAATACTATGGAAGTCAATGGTGCCCCAGAACTGCTCTGTTTCCCACATTCTTCAGAATATCTTCCTTTGTGTTCAGCAGAACAAAGACATTCATACAGGTTTGTAACTACTTGAGGGTGAGTAAATGATGACAGAATTTTCATTTTTGGGTGAACTATCCCTTTAATATTAAAATGCTGAAAAACCCAACACAGGCACAGAAGCCTGGAAAGGTCCAACTCAACTGAGAATACAAATCCCTATCACGCCACACTATTTAAATATTTGATCACTGTGTAAATATTTCAAACTGAAAGCACTCTTATCCAAGAAGTTGCTTATGGATTCTGAGAATGTTATGCATACACACATCAACCAGAAAGATCGTGAAACCCTCATTGCGTTTTTAAAGGCTTGCACACAATTTGGCATCTGGACTCATCACTAAGAATTATCTGTGGAAAGTGTCATAAATCATAAATCAGATATATTAACATATATACACACATATAATAACAGGACCCATATGGTAAAAAAAAAAAAAAAAAAAAAAAAAATTACATATATGCTAAATACGCTACTCAAAAAGTTAGGGATAT
This sequence comes from Aspiorhynchus laticeps, assembly GCA_023376895.1. Lineage (NCBI taxonomy): Eukaryota > Metazoa > Chordata > Actinopteri > Cypriniformes > Cyprinidae > Aspiorhynchus > Aspiorhynchus laticeps. Next base: position 13,674 of record JALXFT010003160.1, read on the forward strand.
TCAACTTTCGGGTGAAATTTCAGAATGCACCTAAAATGCACTATAACCTTTACAGGTGAACTTAATTTGACCTTCTCTAAACTTTTGAATGCACATGTCCAACTGTTAAATGTTTCAGTACTTATTGCATAACATGCTGTTCTCTAACGAGGTGATTAACAGCAAAAATCACAACAAGTGTCTGATCCATGAATTGACCACTAAATGTTCTGGTTCAATGACAATTTGTATTTAAACAGTCCTCTTCATCATGCTGTTCACATTTTGACATCATGAGACCAAGACGACACCTAACAATTGATCACCAGTACCTGGCCATTGCGAGGCTTCAAATGGGATGTTCTCAGAGGGAAGCTGCCACTGAGCTTAAAGTGTCACAGAGTGTCATCAGCAGGTTACAACAGAGACACAGAGAGATGGGAAGAGTCACAGAAAGGCATATAAGTGGACGACCTTTGACCGCTTCATTGTGAACAGTGCCCAGTTATATAAATAAAAATAAAATAAATTTAAAAATCATAAAAATCTAACTTTTCAACAAAATCACATGAAATTTTGCCGATTTTTTTCTCTAATACACATTGGCCACAATTATTTGTAGTCCTAGAAATTATAATGAGTAAAATTTCAGAAGATCTATATTCCCATTCATATTTACATTTTTTAGTACACCAGGGTGGCTAGGAACATTAAATTATCCAGAAATTACTTCCTGTTTCACAGAAATATAAATATGAAGGAACATAAAGGCCAAATTCTCTTTATCGTCACAATGAGAAAAAAACAAAACAGAACAAAACAAAGAATATACTTTTGATGTGCAGCAACAGTCTTAAACAGAAAAGAGTTTAAGCATTGAACATTTACATTTCCACCATTAGGACCATAATTAAGGAGTTCCAATCAACAGGAAATGTTACAAATCTGCCTACAGTATATTGTCTGTCCATATTGTCTTAATGCAACGTGAGGAAGAGAGTTTAAGTGGCCAAAGACTCTCCAAGGATCACAGCTGGATAATTGCTTGTCTTGTCTTGGGGTCAGAAAGCCTTATAATGGGCCATGGTTGGATCTTCCAACAGAACAATGATCCAAAAGGACCATAAAATCAACACAAAAATGGGTCATTGAGCACAAAACGTTCCCCTGTTCCCAGATCTGAACCCTATAGTAAACTGAAGAGGAGAGAGTATCAGCACTGAGCTGTGAATCTGAAGGGTCTGGAGAGATCATGTATGAAGGAATGGTCTCTGATCTCTTGTCAGATGTTCACCAAACTCATCAGGCATTATAGGAGACACTCATAACTGTTAAACTGGCAAAAAGAATTGAATAAAAGGGTGCCATTAATTGTGGCCAATGAGTAGCTATTTCAGAAAAACAATTCTTTCATGATGAGATTTCCAAAGGTTATGTTTTTTTATTATTATTTATTTATTTGAATAAAATATCAAAATGATTAACAGTGCAGATTTATTTTCAAAGGCTGCTTTGTTCATATCTACCAAGGGTGCCAATAATTTTGATATATAAAGACTGGAAACACAAAGTTACTCTGAAGTTAAACCTGCCTCCTGGTGAAGTAGCTCTAGTATTCTTCCAGGAAATCAGTCTATTAAATTCTGGACTACACTAAGTCTAAGACTATTTAAAACCATGACAGAGAAAGCAGATTTCTGTTAATCCGGTTTAAAGGGCCATTTTATTAAGTTCCGTATCAGTTACAAAATATTATTACTTGCCTATAAGGCCCTAAATGGTTTAACTCCTGCGTACCTAACTAGTCTTCTATCTTGCTACAATCCATCACGCTCCCTAAGGTCGCAAAACTCTGGACTCTTGGTAGTACCTAGAATAGCAAAGTCCACTAAAGGAGGTAGAGCTTTTTCATATTTGGCTCCCAAACTCTGGAATAGCCTTCCTGATAACGTTCGGGGTTCAGACACACTCTCTCTGTTTAAATCTAGATTAAACACACATCTCTTTAGCCAAGCATTCATATAATGCATCTCATAATCTTGTACTGCAGTTATATCTGATCAAACGCACATTATTATTCTTTAGCTTGGGTTGAACAAATAATATTTGCTTGGATGGAACAACAGCTACGCTAATTATGTCTCTATTTGTTTCTCTGTTTCTATAACTAGGAATTACACAAGCTTCAGTCTGGATCAACCCTTAAATGATCTGAGATGACCAAACACCTGAGAAGAGATGATGCCAACCCCTCAGAGGACCTCAGAGGATGCCAACCCTCAGACAACATACAGAATTACCAAATTTTGCCATAAGTTAAATATATACAGTATATAAATATATTGTAGAAACTTAATTTCCTGTAAAGCTGCTTTGCAAACGATTGTATCGTAAAAGGCGCTATACAAATAAACTTGAATTGAATTGAATTGAATTTTAATCTGGTACTAGGCTTAATCTCTGTCCGGGAAACCATGCCAAAATGAAGAAAAAAGAAAAAAGTCAGAATTGCATTCTAAGATATAGAGTAGAGTAACAGGAAGATAACTATATAAATACTATATAAGTAATATTTTTTTAGCCATTTTTTTTTACATTTTGAAACATTAATATATATGCACATATATATATATATATATATATATATATATATATATATATATATACAGGTGCTGGTCATATAATTAGAATATCATCAAAAAGTTGATTTTTTTCACTGATTCCATTCAAAAAGTGAAACTTGTATAATGTATACATTCATTCCACACAGACTGATATATTTCAAGTGTTTATTTCTTTTAATTTTGATGATGATAAGTGACAACTAATGAAAACCCCAAATTCAGTATCTCAGAAAATTAGAATATTACTTAAGACCAATACAAAGAAAGGATTTTTAGAAATCTTGGCCAACTGAAAAGTATGAACATGAAAAGTATGAACATGAAAAGTATGAGCACCTGTATATATAAAAAAAATTTTTTTTTTTTTTTTACTGTATGGGAAGTACTTTCCATAATACTAGAGATTAAAAACACAACTCATTTTGTTGACAAGAACACAAACTTTGAGGAATCATGCTAAAGCAGAAAAGACATGTTTTCTTCACTTCTAAGCCCATTTACTTACGGTCCTGATCTTGGGCCATCAATAGCAAAGAAGAAAAGGGCTAAAATGAGCCTTTTCCAAACACAAATCTCCTTCATTCTCAAGAGCGATTATCTAAGACTAAAACCAAATCAGATGCCTCTTTCAGAAACCCTGCAGAACTTCACGAAGCTCTACAGCTATAGCTGTAGCACTGATGGCAGCGACATTTAAACACTCTTCATTGCTGGGAGGAATTAATTAAGCTTGTTAATTTCAACGATTAACCTTAATGTTAAACGAATTAATGTTGTCTGTTCATTGCTCCATCTAGTATGGCTTTAAAACACAACACATTTGCCTTGTCCAAATACCCACACTTGTGGTCTTTGCATTTGAGCACTTGATCACTTATATGATGTATTTCCTGTATTTGACCCAAGTGTCCAAGTGAGCATGAAGACCACAAGTGTGTCGAACGTTTCATTACCTGATGGGACACAATTATAGTGTTGTAAAAATGCAGCGTTTGAAACAGTATACATCCCTACTATATAGTAGGAAAAAATCAGTAGGCAAGCGAATAAGTATGTTTGAATCTTCAGTATTAATAAAAGAGTAGGCAAGAAATCCCAGATGTCCTACTGCTTCAGTCCAGATTCTGAAGTGTTCATCTGATGGACACTTTTCTATCCCAGAATCCCACGGGAGACGATACTTCATCATCGAACATGATGGAGAACAGCGTCGAGGGTGTTTACAAATGTGAGTATTATAAACCGAATTTATAATTTATGTCCATTATTACTGTTGATAAATTGAGGAACATTTGTGTTGGAAAAAAAGTGAGTTAACACATCAGCAACTACCTGAGTATTTAATTGTAGTATTGATCAGATAAATCACAGAGGTGACTGACTCTGTTCTGGATGTTACAGGGACAGAAGAGACACACAAGTGTGTTTATCTGGTGAAGAGTGACAGATGAAGGAACGCTGCCATCAACGGCTCTCAGTGAGTACACTACAGAAATGAATAAAACAGCTTAAGCTGTAGTTTATTTTAATTATTGTCATTTCAAACAGAGTTATTACAGCACTTTTCTGATTCTTGATTTCTGTGCATTTGCTGAAGATCTTTTGTGGTGGAGCAGGACCTGCAAGGCAAGGTGACGGCGACATTTGGGAAAAAAAAGGGAAAACCTGAAACAAAAAATATAAAGTAAGATCATTTTGTTATTTCTGCTACAGAAATCAAATGACATTGTGCTGTTAAATTGACTGCTTGTGTATTATGTTTGTGTATTTTTGTGTGATCTGAAATGTCTGCAGACTGGTGTGTGCAGTGAGGATGGAGAAGCCCACAGCAGCATCCTGGAAATGGTCCAGTGCCGTGGATGAGACGCTCCATCAGCATCTAGAATTAGGCTACAGGACATTGAGGATGTGATTTTGGTCAAGTTTGTTCTGCTGGTTTCTGTTCTGCTTACCAGTTCAGTGCTTTACCCCACTACACCACAAAAGTAATGAAGCTATGACAACAATTAACATGTAATTGCAAACATTTGAAATTTGGCAAGAAATGGAATACTGACAACATGAATTGTAAAACGTTTTACTCTGTGTAAATGTTTTTCAGGTAGTGGTGCTCATGGAGAGCAGGCTCACAGATGTTTGGAGCAGACGCAGCAGCAGTCAGATTGTCCCGAACATGTTCTCCTGCTCTTTGTGTGTTTCAGGGGCGTCATCATGGTCTTCCTCATCCTCTCTGTGCACTCAGACAATGATAGCCTCGATGTCCCTTTCCCATCCATGATCAGATTCAGTCTGACAGCAGCAGTGAGGGAGGTGATGGACGGCAGAGACAGCTGAAGGTGAGATGGCAGTAGATGTGTGTTCATCACCTGTAAATACATGATTGTTAGAATAATATGTTTGTATAAAGCTTTGTTTCATGTGTTGTTGACTTGTATTTATTTATTGTTATGGTTACTTTTATTCATTATTTTACTCATTTATTAATGTTTCCTGTTGTTGTCAGTAAATAAAATATTATTGTGTCATTAACTTATGCTTTAATTCATTGCTTGACTGAAAACTGAGATGTAATCACATTGGCTGCATTTGTCTATTGTGTAGTCATGCACAGCTATGGCATATTACAAAACAAATCACATTTTGCTTGTTTTACTAAACAACAACAACAACAACAACAAAACAATTATTGGTCAACATTTATCATTATTATTGTAAGTGGTGGGGTAAGATAGCAATGCATTCTGGGGTAATTAAATTTTTTAAGTAGTAATACTTAAATTTTTTAAATATAAAATCAACAGTCTCCATAGGCGAGATCAGCTGCCCGATGTCTCCTTTGTGCAAACATTGCAAACGCAGAGTAAAACCATAGGGCTGAGTCACTGATGCTAGGTGATGAGGTGCACCTGTCCCTCTTATCTTCTTTTTATTATTATTAGTGCAGAACTTATAATTACAAACTAGCTCAGGGAAAGATGGTTGTATCTTTAACAATGGACATTCATAATGACAAAAACAAACAAATGTAATGGGTTTGTGTACATCATAGTATGAGATCATATACACTCCCAACGACAAGGTTAAATATTTGAATATTCATATAGTCATATTGCATCAGAAAATCACATTTGTTGTTAATAAGTCAAAGGATGAAACATAGAGCGTTAAATTCAACAAGAAAAAGAGGAAAACAAAGGAGATTTAAGCCAGTTTTGCTTATGGATGAAAATGTTTGCACACTAAATAAATAAATTAACAACATATTTAAAAGACAACGATTTGGGGTGATCGTAATAAAATATAATATGTTTAAGGATAACTTGAATCAACCCAAAATGTATTGGTTATACTACAATCACAATAAAAGGCCAGCTGTTTCTTCAACAAGACCATCAACATATTTACAGAGAATTAAACGTGTCGCTCATATCTTTTAAGTTGTTGCGCTTGTAACATGACAACATCAAGATATGGAGGATGATGTCCGGATCGCATTCATACTTAACAAGATTTGGCTATAGTACATAAATGTCTGTGGTAGAGTACGTACTCTTTTAGCGCTCGTTAAGTAAGTACTTAAGTACCTACTCATTGAGTATGATTGCAAGTATGTTATTGTGATCTTAACTCCGCCGTCAACACGTTTCATGCTTGCTTGCTTGTGTCCGATAATTAGGAACGTTTTAATATCGCTGCTATTAGGGCAGCTGAACATCACTGAACGACAGATCTAGAAACAGACGTTTTGTAGGGTTTCTGAAAGAAACCTCTGATTCGCGTCTAATTTTGGATGATTGTTTCACATGGCTGTGATGGAGATTCTTGTTTGGAAAGGGCTCGCTTTAGCTCTTTTCCTCTTTGCTGTTGGTGGACAGAGATCGGGACCGTAAGTAAATGGGTTTTGAAGTGATCAGAAGCGTTCTGCTGCTGTCTGTTGTCTTCTGATGTAATTGTGAACTAAACTTTATAGATTGAAATAAGAAGCTTTGTAAAATACCGAAGCTCTTTTAAAGGGATAGTTCAACCAAAAATGAAAATTCTGTCATTAATTACTACCCCCCCACCCTCATGTTGTCCCAAAACCAAACCCATAAAGCCTTGTACACACTGCACAATTTTAGCAATCCTATAAGATCATTACAAATCACAGTGTGCGACATGGGTCTAAAACTTGGGAACATGTCCATGCTATTTTAAAACTAAATTAATTGGATGTATTGAAACTGTTAAATAGTTCCAATCATTACCAAAACCAGCTTCTGAAACTAAACTACTGATGTTTCCACAGATCCTTCTTGGTGACATTTCCTGCAGTGATTGAGTCCAGCTCTAACGCCAAATTGTGTGCAAGTCTTCTGAAACCCAATGAGAGTCTCACAATGACCATTTCTCTGCTTGATCACAAAAAACAGACAACACAACTTGTGCAGCAGAGATCCTCGGCAGAGTTTCACCGCTGCTTTAGTTTCCAGGTCTGTCGTCATGTGGAGTATGCAGCATTTTCATCTGGTTTTTGTGCTAACAACATGATTCTCTACAGGCTCCTCGAGTAGATGAAGACTTGGTGCAGAAACTGAGGGTAGTAGTTCAAGGGAGGGTTTTCAAAATGATAGAAGAGAGGAAAGTCATGTTCAAACATTACCTGCCTTTAACCTTCATCCAAACTGACAAACCCATCTACAATCCATGACAAACTGGTGAGCTACAAATGACCCTTGGATGAATATTTAGTCAACTGAACTTGTAGCATTTATAACACTTCCTAAATGTTCAATTGCATTATGTAATAGATGGGGTGTTAACCTGCACTTCCCTTTTGCAGTGAATTTCAGACTTGTGACCATGAATCAGCATGAATGTGATTTTAAATGTCTAATATTTCTGTGTTTGTGTCTTACAGTACAGTCTGGTGGTGGTTGAGGTGAGGATTTGCTCCGACCCTATTTCTACATGCTCTCAGCATATTTTTAGATTTGCTGTCATTTCTGAGCTGTTTTTTTTTTTTTTTCTAATAGGACAATCATAATAATCAGATTGGTCAGTGGACAAATGTTTCCTCAAGGTGGATTTTGCAGCTTTCGCATAAGTTAAACCCAGAGGCTCAGATAGGGATGTACACACTGAGTGCTTTTATTGGTGACCGAATAATCTCTCAGGTTTTTGAGGTGAAAAAATATGGTAGGTCATCACACAAAATGTGCAATTGGTAGATCTGAAGACAAATCGGCAGTCTTAATTTAAAGCATTCATTCATTCTGGTTTAGTTTTACCCAAGTTTGACGTCACCTTAACTGCACCACACATGTACAGTGTTGGAGATGTGGGACTGAAAATTGAGGCTTGTGCCAAGTGAGTAAATGCTTATTTTTGTGAATTCGTCTTGTGGTTGGTCTGTTCTTGATCTCGTTTTATGTAACATCTTCCCAGATACACTTATGACCAACCTGTACCAGGTCAAGCATTGGTGGAAGTGTGCCGTGAGCCATTTCCAAATGATGAGGTTCCTGTTTCTGGTTTGACTCGTCAATGCCTGTATAAATCCATTAAGGTGTGACTACTGCTGTACAGAGTAGGGTTTTTCTTCTGCGTGAGCTTTACTTTTAATATGACTGTCTTTGTTCTGCTACCAGATGAATGCCATGGGCTGTGCCTCCCTTACCTTCAGTACATCTGTGTTTTTCAACTCCAAATTTGAGAATGATATGCAAAATTACTTTCTTGTTAATGTGAATGTCACTGAGGAGGGAACAGGTAAGTGAGCTATTGGCTTATTTGAAGCAGGTTAACATGTTTATTTGGTGCCTTCATGTTTGTGATGTTTCTTTTCCTCCAAGATGTAGTCATGTCGAAGTCCACAAGTGTGTCCATTACGTTTGAAGTTGGCCAGATCACCTTTGTAGAGCTCCCAACATTGAATTCACGATTGTAGGCTTCCACTGACAGAAGCCTTCACATTGGTTACCTTTCCTAACCCTAACCATTGTCTCTTCCAGTAGATCTCTGCATTTTTTTTCAATGGGACTCCAATCGTGAGCAAAGCGGTGTATCTGCTGAATGGTTCCAGCTGGCCCAACGAACTGCTGTTGAATCTGACTACAAACCAGAATGTACTGGCCACGTTCTCCTTTAACCCTGCTGATCTCCATAAAGCTGATATTAATCTGGTGGTACGGTTTGTTCTCTTATTTTCAATAATCTTCTCTCAAAAGAATCCAATTCCATTCATTGTTCTTCAGGCAAGTGCAACTCCAGTGGATTCTTATGGTTACAAATCGCCGTACTTCAGTTAAGATACGAGGGTGGTTCAACTTCAACATCTCCAACCTGTTACTCCCCACATTCAGTGAACTGTCTATAGTGACGCTTGAGCAACCATTGAAATGTGGCACCACTCATCCAGTGACAATAGAGTATTCTTTTGTTGGCGAAACTGGTAATTACAATGCTGACATTGTCTATATGGTGAGTGGGCACCAGTTTTTTTTATTTTTTTTCTGTTTTGACTGCACTTGTCTGTTTGTATGACACCTGCAATATGCACCTGTCTTTCAGGTCTTGTCCAGAGGAATGATTGTTCTCCATGGGTTTGAGAAGGTTCAAGTGAGGGCTTCTAATACCATCACGAGCGGCACCATGTCATTCCAGCTGTCTGTGGGTGTGGATTTGGCACCAGTTGTGCAAATTCTGACTTTCTGCGTTCTGCCCAGTGAAAATGTAGTTGTTGGTAGTGTGGCATTTGACACCGAAATGTGTTTCCAAAACCAGGTATTATGTGCACTAGCATCTCATTTTCCTATGTGGGGTACAGTAACTTGTCCTACAGCATGTGACCTGGTTCTTGTTCTAGGGGTGTCTGCAGTTTTCTCCAGCTACTGCTGTTCCTGGTCAAGAAAACACTTTGACTGTTTCTGCCCAAGCAGGATCACTGTGTGGCCTCAGCGCTGTAGATCCGAGCATCTTGATCATGGAGCCAGGAAGACGTCTGAGTGCTGAAATGGTATCCATGTGCCGTTAGTTCAATTTTCCTGTTGGACTTTATTTGACATCCAGGTTCAGCTTTAGGATTTGAGTTATGATGTAGCGGTTACATTTAAAGGGGACATCAGATGCCCACTTTACACAAATTGATATGATTCTTTAGTGTCTTTATGAAGAGTCTATAACATACTTTAGTAAATTTCTCAATGGTAGTGTAAAACACCCTTTTTACCTTGTCAAAAACAGCTGTGTTCATGGCGACCTGTTTCAGTGCATGTTCCTTTTAAAAGCTAATGAGCTCTGCTCACCCCGCCCCTCTCTTCTGTGGGGTGATGAGCAGTTCTCTGAAGCTGTTAACTTTAGCCGCATTTAGCTACAGAACATGGATGCATTTAGGTAGATTAGGGAGTGCATTCCCTTCAAAAACTAACATAATCCACTGTCATCAGTGGCTCAGATGTCGGGAGTAAATGACAACTGCTATGTTCATTATTACGTCCAACAACAAAACACCACAATCACTTAGGAGTCATTGTTTACACCTGCTCTGGTGTTGAAACAATGGAGGACTGTTGACAGCTCACTCAGGGTGGGTCTGTGTTAAAACAGACATGTCAGTCAATAGTTGGGGGAGGGGCCTTGGCCTGTGTGATGTACATCTGGCCAGAATCTGAGAATGGCTTGATCTGAGAAAGTGCCATTATTTTAAAAAAAAGGCACTGGTTGTATTTTTATCATAGGGTGGTTGTGTACACACTGCCAACACGCACTTATGTTCAAACACCATGCAAAATTAACTTGCATCTGATCTCCCTTTTAAAACTAACTATGAACTTGTGTACTGTTTTCATAGATTACTCAATTCAGTTATGTTCTAATCAATAAATATATTCTACATTGACCCTAACAGACCGATCTGAATGCTTTGGATTTAAAATAAAAATGGAATAAGTAAATGGGGAATAAACAGTGCATTTAGTTAAGCAATTTTCCAGAGATGTGACATACCATCACTATTGCTTCATGATTCCAGGTGTTCAACATGCTCCCGATACGAACGGCATCAGGTTATCCATACGGCGTTGACGATGAACAGGAGTGTTTGAGTTTTCGACTCCGTCGCGCTGTCACTATAGATCATGCCTACACAAGCTTCAGGGTAGAAAATCATTCATTACCATGTCACTGAATACTACAAACTATATTTCAAATACATCTTGTTTTGGCTTAATTCTCTGGCAGAAGTTGGGGATGAAGCTCACAACAAATCTGGATGTACGAGAACCTGAGTGCCTGACGTACAAAGGCATGAAATATTATCGCAGCTTCACAGAAGTAGGTCTATGCATTTAGATGGTTCTTTCCATGAAAACAATTTCTGCATGACTTGGTTGAACTTGGGTTATTCCACTTGATCTAAAAGTATAAATAAATGCAACAAGAGGTGCCACTGAGATGGCTTCAGAGCTGAAGTCCATGCAAAAAGCAGGAACTTGTAGCTTTAATGTCTCTTCAGCGCACTTTGAAATGCAGCCCTTTGGGGTGGCTGCAATGGCTCCTGCTCCAGTAGCAGAGAGTGGAGGCGAGAGCAGTTCCTCTTCCTCTTTTGACGTGACTGTCAGGACTTACTTTCCAGAAACTTGGATATGGCAGCTTGCTCAAGTGGGGTTAGTGAAGCATGTCTTTATTTCATGAGTTGCGCACAGCTTTTACCTTTCTTGTACCCCTCATTTCTGTTTTCTTTCTTCAGAGACTCTGGGTCCACACGGGTTCCTCTCAAGGTTCCTGACACCATCACCAAATGGGAGACAGAGGCGTTCTGTTTGTCCTCCAAAGGTTTTGGTTTGGCTCCTCCGGTTTCAATGATGGTCTTCCAGCCCTTCTTCCTGGAGCTTTCTCTGCCATACTCCATCATCCGTGGGGAGTATTCTGAGCTCAAGGCCACCGTCTTCAACTATCTCTCCAAGTGCATCATGGTCTGGGTTTATTTATTGATCCGTATAGAGAAGATCCCGGTCTTTGCTCTGTGTATTAATGATTTTCTTTGGCAGGTTAAAGTAACTCCAGCTCAATCCTTGGCCTTCACTCTGAGACCATTTAATGATCCGTATTCATCCTGTCTCTGTTCCAATGGAAGAAAGTCCTTTAAATGGGTTCTCTCAGCTTCTGCTCTCGGTCAGTTTTAGACCATCGGTCTCTCTCCAAATCGAAGTGTTTGAGGTGTTACTCACTATGATGATGGTCAAACTGATAATTCCGATTGTCATTTTAGTTTTTTTTTTTTTTGTTTTTTAATTGCGCTTAATCTAGAGACGCAATTAAAATGTGATTTGTCATGTATCCTAACTCCCTCCCTGTCTGTACTGTAGGCGTTGTAAATGTGACTGTCAGTGCTTGGGCTGAACAATCCCTGACTCGGTGTGGTAATGAGGTTGTGACTGTGCCAATGAGAGGACGCAATGATACAGTCACTCAAAGTCTTCTTGTCTTGGTCTGTGTGTTTTCACCAGCTTTCTGGATAATGGAGCTCGTTGTGCTTTTTACTGATGTTTTTTTGCTTTTGTAGGCTGAAGGAGTAGAAGGGACCGTCACCCAGAGTTGGTTACTGTGCCCAAAGGGTTTGTTTGCACTCAGTGACTTCCTCAATGCGTTCTTCCTGTACCATCAAACATTAGCCTAGTGTTCTGTGGTGATTTGTTTTGTTTGGTCTGTAGCAAGCATCGTTTCAGAAGATGTGACTCAGGCGTTTCCTGCAAATGTGATCCAGGGATCAGCTAGATGCTCCATTTCAGTACTTGTTAAAGTGATTCATTGATTCATCAGAATAACTTGGGCTTTTGATTTGGGTTTTTGTATCTCTACCTTTTTGTAGGGGACATAATGGGTCGTGCACTGAAGAATCTGGATGGATTGTTACGTATGCCATATGGCTGTGGAGAACAAAATATGGGTGTTCTTGCTCCCAATATTTACATCCTAAAGTACCTGGAAGTCACAGCACAGCTCACTGCAGCCAATCAAGAAACGGCCAAGGGTTACCTCCAGAGAGGTGTGGGTGACAATCGTTTTTTTTTTTTTTTTTTTTTTTTTGGTTTGTTTTAAATAACTTGGGAGACTAAATCCCGAGGATGTTCCCTTTTCCCATCGGAGCATGTCAGACTCTTTTCTCATATGGTCTTTGACCTGAATAGGATATCAAGGACAGCTGAACTATAGGCACCGTGACGGTTCATACAGCACATTTGGTTATGACGAATCAAACACATGGTGAGTTTCTTGCTCTAATTCCAGTCTTGTGTGTCGTCCATTGTGGCACCAAGTTTGTACATTCAGTTTGTCAAGAAACTTCCTCCATTACCAGGTTGACCACCTTTGTCCTGAGATCTTTTGGCCTAGCGAGGCGTTTCATCTTCATCGATCCAAATGTCCTTCCGAGTGCAAAGGATTGGTTGATCAGCAAGCAGGGTTCAGACGGCTGTTTCATGCAGCAGGGAACTCTGTACCACTATGAAATGAAGGTGGTCACGTTTCTTCAAATGTTCTGTTACCTATAGATTCAAGGGCTTAGACATTCTTCTAAATCGGTACACTGGTGTTTTAGGGTGGAGTTGATGATAACGTAACCATGACCGCATACATCACAGCATCGTTGCTTGAACTAGATGTCCCCGTCACGGTAAAAGTGTCACCAGAAGTTATATAAGCTCCTTGTAGATGACCTTCCTGTTCTGATGTAGTCTGACATCTGTTTGATTTCAGGATCCTGTCATCACCAGCGCTCTTTCGTGCTTAAGGTCTATCGTTGGGAACCTGGAAAACACTTACACAACTGCTCTGCTTGCCTACACTTTTAGTCTGGCTGGAGAGGCCAGCACTCGATCACAGCTTTTAACTATTTTGGACAACCGTGCCATTTCTGAAGGTGAGATTTATCAGACTTTTGTTTGAAATGTCCATCAGGTTCTTTGGCATCAACTTTCTTGCCTCCATCTCGTCCTAGGCACTAAGCTCCATTGGTCTCAGACTTCATCTGGTGATACTCTGGCAGTGGAGATCAGCTCATATGTGCTGCTAGCGGTTCTCTCTGTACAGCCTCTCACGACAGCTGCTCTGAGCTATGCTAACCGCATTGTCAGCTGGCTTGTGGTCAAGCAGAATCCCTATGGCCACCAAACAGGAGTGCAATCCTCCATATACGAGAAGTGTTGATTTGCATACAATGCTACTTGAAAGTTTGTGAACCGTTTTCTTAAATGTATGACCCAAAACATAATCAGATTTTGCATGAGTCCTGAAAGTAGCCAAGGAGAACCCAATCAAACGCATGTCACTTATTCAGGAACGTGATTGAATTTTACATTTGTGAGCGGCAAAAGTATATGCATCTCTAGGATTAAGGTCTTTGCACACAGAGTCTGAAATCCTTGTCTGAAATTTTCTCACGTTAAAGAATAAATATGACCTTACATTGTCAATCCCTTTTACACACTGCCTCTGAAACTTTCAGTCATAAAAAAAAATTCGGACCAGGTTCGATTTTCTGCATTTTCACATCCACAGCAAGCATTTTGATGGGAAAGTATGAATATGAAAAAAAAAAAAAAAAAAATAAACTCGTATGAGAATTTTTGGACTCTGTGTAAGAACCTTAACTGTTAACTTGAAGGTGTAATTGGAGTCCATCTGTTCAGAGGTGTTTTCAATCAGTGCAATGGCTATCAGGTGTCATTGCCTGCTGTTCTCTTATTTGGAGAACAGAGGTCTATCAAAGTTTGATTATGTTTGTGGAAGTGAATCATGGCACAAACAAAGGAGATCTGAGGACCTCAGAAAAAGAGTTGTTGCTCATCAGGCTGGAAAAATTACAAAACCATCTCTATAGAGTTTGGTCTCCACAAATCCACAGTCAGAAAGACTGTGTATAAATGGAGGAAATTGAAGACCACTGTTACCCTCCCCAGGAGTGGTCGACCAACAAAGATCACTCCAAAAGCAAGACATGTAATAGTCTGCGAGGTTGCAAAGGACCCCCAGGGTAATTTCTAAGCAACTAAAGGCCTTTTTCACATTGGCTAATGCTCTGGAGTCCATCAGGAGAGCACTGAACAACCATGGTGTGCATGGCAGAGTTGCAAGGAGAAAGCCTCTGCTCTCCAAAAAGAACATTGCTGCCCATCTGCAGTTTGCTAAAGCAGAGGGCTGTTGAAGAAAGGTTTAATGGACCGATGAGACCAAAATGGAACATTTTGGTTTAAATGAAGCGTTATGTTTGAAGAGAACACGCTTTATTCCAGCATAAGAACCTTGTCCAATCTGTGAATCGCGGTGGTGGTGCAGCTGATAGTATCAAGGTTTGGGCCTGTTTTGATGCATCTGGGCCAGGATGGCTTGCCATCACTGATAGAACAATTAATTCTGAATTATACCAGCAAATTCTAAAGGAAAATGGAAAATGTCAGGACATCTGTCCGAGAACTGAGTCTCAAGAGAAAGTGGGTTATGCAGCAAGACAACGACCCCAACTCGTTATACCAAAGAATGGTTAAAGAACATAGTTTGTTTTGGAATGGCCAAGTCAAAGTCTGGACCTTAATCCAGATGAAATGTTGTGGAAGGATCTGAAGCAAGCAGTTCATAGGAGGGGACCCACCAACATCACAATTTGAAGTGGTTCTGTACTGAGGACTTTGCTAAAATTCCTACATGTTGTTGTGCAGGACTGATCAGCAGTTACAAGAAACGTTTAGTTGCGGTTATTGCTGCAAAATGGGGTCACAAGATACTGAAAGCAAAGATTTGCATACTTTTGCAACTCGCAGACTTGTAATACCTTTTGTTTATTGAAAAAAAAAAAAAAAAAGATCCAAAGTTAAAATGTTTTATTGGGTTCGGTTTACTTTCAGGACTTGAGTGAAAATCTGATGTTTTGGGTCGTAAATACAGAATATAGAAATTTGTAAAGGGTTCATAAAGTTTCAAGCAGCAGTGAGAGGGTTGTTTTTTTTTTTTTTTTTTTTTTTTTTTGTGTATAGGACACCGTGGTGGCTCTTCATGCTCTGTCAGTGTACGCCGCTGAAGTGTTCAGCTTGGAGGGCTCCAGCACTGTCACCGTACAGTCCTCAGTGGTAGGAGGAGACTCTTATAGCTTTGTGAATCGGGACAACAGGCTGCTGTATCAGGAGAAGCTGCTGAAGAATGTTCCAGGCAAATATAGTGTTAAAGCGAAGGGCTCCACCTGTGTGTCTGTGCAGGTTTGTATCTTCACCTTTTATTTCTGTTTCTGTTGTGCTCATCCTAATTCTTGTTTTGCTTTGCAATCATAGCTTGCATGTTTCTACAACATCCCACCACCTATTAAATTCGCCAGGATGCTGACGGTTGAGGCAAAGGTAAAGGGAGACTGCCAGCTGCTTGGAGCCAATCTCATGTTAAACTTCACAGTGAAGTAAGTGCAGCTTTGACTTTCCTAAAATCAGCTCATGTTTATGGCTCTAATGCTCTTAAAAGGGAAGCTGTTCCTTTTGGCTAAAGCTCTTTATTCCCCTTCATTCAGATACAATGGTGCAAAAGCAAGCACTAACATGGTTATCGTGGACCTTAAACTCCTGTCTGGCTTCACGGCAGATACGTCACCGGTTCGTATGGGTTTTAAGATGATTTGTAGAGTCCTAAGATGTTTGAAGCTCCTTCAGATGTATTTGTCTCTACACGATGGTCTTTTCCTCACAGCTTGGAACTCCCCCTGATGCATTTGTCCCGCTAGTGGAGAGAGTTGATACTGGAGAGGATCATGTCCTAGTGTATCTGAAAGAGGTGCGACCGCTTACACTGGGTATATTCTCTACCTGCCACTCTCATGCATGTGTATGTGCATCTGTGCTGCTTTTCTTCACTTCTGTTCTGCAGGTTCCCAAAGGTGTCCCTATGAGTTACACAATACGACTGAAACAGGTTCTTGTAGTGAAAAACATCAAGCCAGGAGTCATCAACGTTTATGACTACTATCAGACAAGTACACTTTCATCATTTGACTCTTGCACTTGGCTGTTACCTGTATCTCTTATTGCATTTTGATCATGCTAGCAATTCTACATGCATACAAAAGGTATTCTTGTCCTTTTTCAGGTGACCAGTTTGAGACTACGTATACGTCCCCCTGTCAATAATTGTGCTGCAGTACTGGCTACAGGATATTTGATTCAAATAAAACTTTTATACAATCAGTCCTTTTGTTGCCTGTTTCTATGGATTAAAGTGTTTGAAGCTGAAAGTCCCAAGCTTTAGCACTGTTCATGAGTTTGTTTGTCCTGTATGGATTCAGTTCCTTGCACTGTGGCTCAAATGCAGTTTATTTGGGCAGTGGCTGTTCTTAACTTGGACCTCTCAATCATGTTCACTCTTTGGGTTATTTGAAATCAGGACTCTAAATTAGGGATGCACGATATTATCGGAATCGGCCGATAAAGGCTTAATGTAAGCATCGGCCATTTGGAAAAAAGTTACTTTATTTTGATAGTCCACTTTAGACATTCTATTAGCTATAAGTAATTTTGTAACTACAGGTCAACGAATTCTCATTCTTTTGCAACTACATCTACTAACTCTCAAAATAGACCGTTACGGTAGGTTTAGGGTTAGTAGTATAGGTTGACATGCATGCAAAGTTTCTCATAGTATGTTGTGGACCCATCAAAAAGTGTTAAGATATTAAGCAGACGGTCTACTAATACGCTAATGACTGCTAGTTTACATGTAGTTGCAAAATTACTTTGTTAGTAGAATGTCTACAGTGGACTATCGAAATAAAGAATTACCGAAGGAAAAAAAAAAGTTCTGCTATGCTTTGCCAATAAGATGATATCTCGCATGTGCTCTGGGTGTGATGGTGATAAGATCACGTCAGCAGTGTGGTCATCTTGAAGCCAACTTTTGCCTGAATTATGATGTGATTCACTGTTTTACATCGCAGCATTTAATTTGAGAATGTGTGAACAATGACCGGTCCGGTGTACGAGAGTCAATAGTTCCTAGCACATGCAGCAGCGGCAGTCTCCCCCGGGTCCTTAAGACTGACGGCTGAAGGTCTGGAATCCATGGCAGCTTTCATTGGCCAAGGCCCACCCATGAAGCCATTTGACTGACATGTCCAACAACCAATCACAGTTCGTTTTGTTCAGCGTCACGTTTCGGAGTGTGGAAATGTCACCACAATAACAGACCGGTGTGTAAAACGGACGTATTTTAAAGATTTTATACCGCAAACTTTAAATATTTCACATACTTTTGAAAATCCAGCATTTAGTTGATCCTGATAAGTGCTTGTTAGTTGTAAACATGACTGCTTTCTTCTTTTGTGAGGGGGTTTGGCGTCAGTGCATCTTTGTTTCCAGGAGGAACGTTAAAGGCGAAACTCAAGTCTCCCTGAAATCCTGTATAATATAATCTGATGACGACTTCGAAACTCCTGAAGTGTTTCCACTTTGGTGCCATATTTGCATCATACGTTCAGTCAACGGTCCGCGGGCATTGACGTCTGAGGCTGAGACTACCTGGGTCCTAATGTCCGACCAGTAACATCTTTTATTTACTTAGGGGGCGCTGTTGGCCTACTTTTAATAAAATGAAAGTAAAATACACAAATATCAAGATACTTGTGATTTTATAACATCGATACTTTATTCAGAAACACAAGTCTGTTGTGATTTAAAGGTCAGAAGCTATAGCTTACATGAACAAAAATCACAAACATGACACTTAAAGTAAATTAAGTAATTTTATATATACAGATTTATTCATATGAAATATAAGTTTTTATGATCCACTTAAAAAAAAAAAAAAAAAATATTGTATTGTTATATATATATATATATATTAATGGAGCTCTTTTTTTACAGCTCTTTTGCTTCGGACCATCTATTAATGTTAAAAACTTGGACTGTCTAAAACTTTCATGTGCCACACAGCTCATTTCTCCATCACTTTACTGAAACCACACATGAAAAAAACAACACGCGTGTTTGTGCGGCAGAGCGGCTCTCTCTCACACTGTACGATACTTAGAGGGGACAGCGCCCCCTAAGTGGGTAAGTCATGGCCTAATGGTTAGAGAGTCAGACTTGTAACCCAAAGGTAGCGAGTTCAAGTCCCTGTACCAGCAGGAATTGTAGGTGGGTGTAGTGAATGTACAGTGCTCTCTTCCATCTTCAGTACCACATATTGTGTACACTCTGGGTGTGTGTGTGTGCACTTAGGATGGGTTAAATATTACCTTATACACTTATACCAGAGTATTACCATTCTTGGCCACATGTCACGTCACATGATGTGACAAACAATTAGTGTCCAGTCACAATGCGGTTGAGTCCTCAATATTTGCGGGTGTGAGTTCGGTTCACGCCTGTAAATAACCAAACTGTGTGTGAGCGTAACCGTATTAAGGACTCAAATACAGGACTGACAACCGTATTCTGCTGTTGTGTGAACGTGGCCTTCAGTAGCAACCTTTTTTTTTTTTAAGCGTGTTTTTTCTTAAATTAAAAGTCTGTTAACTACCTTAATTTTAAAGGGGTTACATACACAAAAGGGGTAATCCAAATAAATGAGGAAGAGAATAATCCAGCAGGGGTAAACACAAAATGCAACAGCTTTACAAAGTCCATGCAAAAATAACAACAGACAAATAAAGATTGATATACACAGGGATACACTATACAATATATACTGAATTATGAACTAAACAAGACACAGGTAAGAGTAATTAATAACCATGGCAACTAACAAGGACAGGAAGTGAACACAGGGAACAGGAACTGAACCGATGGGAAATGAAAACAACCATCAAAACAAGAATCCTTAAACAAAATGTGTTTGTTTATTCCTACGTGTGACTCTGTTAGAGGTAAATATGCTTTTTTTTAAGTGGAGAGGTACATTTTTCAAGTAATGTACATTGCACACATACAAGGTTACTATAATAAACACACTAGTTTAGAAGCAAGTATCACCCATGTAAAACTGAATTACAGTAACATATTTATCCAGACCCTCTGATATGCAAACAATCTCTGAGACATTTTTGCACTTTGAGTCCACTTGTGGCCGGTTCAATTAACTGGACCTGATTTAAATGTTATTTTTGACTTGGCTATAAATCATGAAAAGCAAATAAGTGATGTGGTAAAGGGCAGTCTTTTTTTATCTTTCTCAACTTCTTAGTCCAGGGGTAGCCAACTCTTCACTTGTGTTTGTTTGGGGTGGAGCTGAACTCTGCAGGAGCACCTGCCTTAAGCCCGAAACACTGCACGATTTCCGGCTGTCCCAGATGAAAGATTGGCACCGTGAAACAATCGTGGCGATTTCTGTGACCGTGGCTCCTAATCCGTGGTCCTGTGTCGTACAGTGAGAGAGGTTCAAAGTCTTGTGACCAAAGATAGCCTACGATACAGCATGATCATTGCACAGTGTTTCCAACATGAAATCAATGCGACATGGCGCTAAAACATAATACTGCTTACCTCAAGCTCTTATGCCTTCCTCTTTCGCCGCTTGCACTTTTTTTCAGCACATATAAAAACTACAACTAAAGTGTGATTTATCATGCTCTTTTAGTTTACCACTAGTGCATGCTCATGACATTTTATTCTTCTATAGAAACGTGCATCGTAGTGTACGAGTCACCAACAGTCTTAACAGCAAATACATATTAAAACAATATACAAAAATAACATCACACATCATTACAACATTACACACTCTAAAAATATTTGTTGAATTCAAAACAGGGGCCTGCTTGAATTCAATAAATATTTTTAGAGTGCAGATCTTGAGTTCAATCACCACCAACACCTTTATGCCCTCTTGTGGTTAAATCAGTACATGACTGAGAAAAAAGACCAGTTATATCAACTTGAATGGTATGACATTTAACTTTAATTATAACAACTCAATACATTGTGCTGTTTCTTTTATTTAGTAGTAAAGTTTATTTTTTCTTCTTCTTCGTATTATTTATTATTTACGGTGCCCGGGAGGGGCCGTCTTCGGTTCACTTAGTTTTGTCGTGGCCACGAGATATTAATTCTTGGGAACGTGATATCGGCCGTTTCTCAAACGGAAGGCTGCATCCTCCAGCGGTCGCATTTGTAGGCTGCATACGTCATAAAGAAGATCTTATTTTAGAATATTAACAGTTATCAATTTGATAATTATTCTTAGTTAAGTGTAAATTGTTGTAATATGCTTATGACTCACGAATGTAATGCTCAGTTAACTGAAATAAACCAGGCTTGACGACGGATGCAGCCTGTAAATGCGACCTCCGGAGGATGCAGCCTTTCCTTTGAGAAACGGCCATTAAGTCGTGGCCGACATCCATTTCTTGTGGCCACAACTTCTTATGTTGAGGGAACCATAGATATATATACGTCAATCATTTTTCTGTTTTACTTTGCACTGCACTATTTATTTCATATAAATATAATATTTTATTATTTGCCCTTTCGATTCGTGTATTCTGTATAAATATGCTATTTTGCAAATACTGTAAACGCCTGACAATTATGCCAATACTCAGAGGCGGACAGTAACTAAGTACATTTATTTGAGTATTTTTACTTAAGTACACTTTTTAAGTATCTGTACTTTACTTGAGTATTATTGAGGAAACTTATGATTTTAACTTCACTACATTTGAAAGACAAATATTGTACTTTTCACTCCACTACATTTCTATCAAGGTCCTGGAAGTAGAAAGTCATTACTCTGCAGCAGCTTTGAAAGTCAGTGGGTGATTTTTTTCTTCTTTTTCTTTTATTCAGGTAGTTTATCAGTAATCACTCTTGTAGGGCTACATGAAGTGATTTCCCAGCAGTTTGTGAACACTGACCAGTAGCAAATGTGATATTTATTTACAACAATTCAATAATAAGAAGTTAATATTGTGGTATATAGTAGACACAATATTGTCTGATTTTGCTAAATTGTGTAAGTGAAAATATTAACTATGAAGCCACAGAAGAAGTGTTGTGCGTCTCCTAATAAAACACAGGTGTTGGACTTGAAGCGGCTCTGCTGACCGTTCTGTGTGTGACATCAACAGTGAGAACGATTAGACAGAAAATTATTGTTTTGATGTCAAATAAATCTTGCTGTGTTGCTTTTTGTGTAACAGGTGCTAGTTGTCCAAGTCATAGCAGTACAGTTTGTGTGGGTGGGTTTTAAAGCATTTGATTTTCTTTTCTTCATATCACTCTGTATTTACAGTAATTTCATCTGTCCACTCTGTTTTAATGTGGATGAACGGCTGCACATAGATGTGTGCACACACTGTCAGAGCTGTGTGAATCCTGCTTTTGTGGGGATGGTTAGGGGTGTTAAATTAATATATATATATATATATATATATAGTACATTAATATATATATATAGATATATATATATTATATATATAGTACTTGTCACAGCATAGCCGTATTCTAACATTCCAAAAACTCTTTACTTCCAAAGATTACTACAAGCTAGTCACGTGCTATCCTCAGTACGATGTACATGCTATTGCAACTCTGCTCTCTTAGAGGATCACTCCTGCACTCCAGTCATGGTACATACGATCAATGAAGTCACAACAGTACATTGACCATAAAAAAGTTGAAATGTACTTGTGGATACTTACACGGACCGTCACTCTACAGTGGAATGCTAGCTGAGTATACCTCCGTACACTGTGTCACTTTCACCTGCACCTGATTACTCATCATGCACACTCTGTCTTCCCTCATCACTACACAGATACCTATCACATCTGCTGGACTCTAAGCACACTCACGGGCACTCCAAGGATTCCTATCCGCCACGAACCTTGCCAAGAGACAGAGACACAAGTCTTGCCATGATGTTGAAACCTGTGGATACTACACGGAACCGTCACTCTACAGTGGAATGCTAGCTGAGTATGACTATCACCACTGTATGTACTCACCAAATCCTGTAATAAACTCAATCTCTGATCAACACTTACCCTCTTGTCTTCCGGCAGTTTCGTAACGTACTTTTAGATAGCAAGTACATTCTGTAGTCTCTAAGTAAAAATCTGTCTTTACGGGCTCTTCACTTGTAATGGAGTAATATCTGACCAGCAGTATCTGTACTTTCATCAGAGTACATGAGACAGTTGTGTACTTCGTCCGCACTATCCACGATACTTTATGATTGAAAGGCTACTTTATGCTCAGTGCGTGATGACTGATAAACCAGCTGTTGTCTTCCAAATCCTAGAAATGAAACTACGTGGATGATTCATTCCTTCAACACTTACACTTAGTGTCAATAGGCTATAATATTAATAACGTACTTAATTTGCAGAAAAAAAGTACTTCTGTAGTTTTATTAAGTAAAAATCTGTCTTTACAACTTGCACTTGTAATAGGAGTAATTAATTTGACCAGTCAGCATAATCTAAAGCTTTCATGTCGAGCATTTACATGGAGTTGCTGTACTTCGTACAAAACTGGTCAGATACGTTTATGTAAAGTAGATCTATTTATGCCAGTGAAAACGATGATGTAAAATGAGCTATAATAGTGTTAATAATAATAATAAGATAATGAATAGCTACGTGGATAATATACAAATATCCTACGGAACAAAGACGATCAGTTAATGGACACATAGGCTATAATATTGATGGATAAAAATGTAATTTGCAGGTCTATTATATTTTATGAAATATGTTAACATTTAGCCTATTTGTGATAAAATGCATTTCGAATAGGCTGTTACATTCGCAGTGCAATAGGCATACAGTCCAGTAGCCTTATGGTCGAGCATATTACAGTAGGCTTATTTACAAAACTGGTCAGAACATTATCTATAAGAGATCAATAATTGAATTCAAAATAAACGATATGTAATGAATCCCTGATAATCGGGTTGCTAATAATCACGTAAGGTAATGTTTACATATTAATAACTCGTGGCCACGATATACAAATATGTACGTTCCCTCAACAAAGACGATCAGTTAATGGCCACGACATAATATCACGTTCCCACGAGTTAATATATCGATGGGCACGACAAAACTAAGGTGTTTCTCAAA
Source organism: Aspiorhynchus laticeps (assembly GCA_023376895.1). Classification (NCBI taxonomy): domain Eukaryota; kingdom Metazoa; phylum Chordata; class Actinopteri; order Cypriniformes; family Cyprinidae; genus Aspiorhynchus; species Aspiorhynchus laticeps. The sequence continues at coordinate 37,350 of JALXFT010003160.1, forward strand.
GGTCTATTACTGCATCCTTACGAAGGCTTTGTAACATATCTCGGATGCCACGTCATCAAACGTCGATGAAGACCATCTCAATTCAGAATGCTGTTACATCGCGTTGCAAGCAGAGCCTTACAGTGCCAATTCTGCACCCCCTCGTTGAAATCACTACCTAATTGCCTAATCCTAACCTCCCCTACACCTACTTCCTAAACCTACCAATACTAGGGGGTGCATAATCTGGCAGGGTGCTTAATTCGGCACAACACCGGCGCCAGCGCAGCACTGATGAGGGAGCGGCTGAGGTAATCGAAAGGGTGGCGATGGTCACGTAGCGCAAATTAAAAATAACATATAATAAACATATGTGGCCACGATTTACGTATATTGTCGGACCGTCAACAAAACCTGATCTCATGGCCACGACATAATTAGTCACGTTCCCACGAGTTAGATATACTGCGTGGTTCACGACACAGACTAAGTGTTTTGTTTCTCAAACGTTTTGTTTGCATCCTACGAAGTGCTGTATCTGAATGCCATGTCATCAAACGTCGCTGAAGACCAGCTGCAATCAGAAGGATCCTTGAGAAGCAGCAGCCATTGTGCCAATTTCAAAGACACCCCTAGCGCATTCTGACCCTCGTTGAAATACAATGGAAAACTACCGCAGTGGATTGAAAAATGGTTCTGAGTGAATGACCCTCCACTAAAACCTACTCCTAAACTCTAGCAAATACTAGATGGCAGAGTGCATAATAAAACAAAATCGGCAGGGTGCAGAATTCGGCACAACATCTGACATCCAGCGAAATAACATGTCTGAGGGGGCAGGCTGAGTTTTACCACAAATAGGGGGCAAATGACGTAGCGCAACCACCAGAAATACTCAATTTAAGAAACACGCCCCCTCACCCCCCGTGGCGCCGGCCATGCTTGGAAGACAGCCTTCATTTCGCATCCTTCATTCAGCTGAATTTGAAGGATGCATGGGATGTATCCTGCCACGACCTGCAATGACCCACAATCCTAGTAGTACCCATTCCATTTCATGAAAATAAACTGACGAGTTCACACGAGTCAGATAGCTGAACTTGTCTGAATTTATTATGAAATCTAAGACAAAATAATGTTTTCGGACATGAAAGGATAGATGTTATCTTTCAGTGCTGTCGGTTGTTAGAATGACATACTTAAACGCTGGAGAAGCTGACAATAACTTAAGCCACAGGGAGATTGTAGAAGACTGTGATTCAATTGTATTACATTAATAGACATCCGTAGCGCAAATTAATATAAAGATATGTAATGGACAAAGTATTTTTCGCAGTGGAACTGAAGTTTTATTAGTGTTCTTGTGACGTGACCCTGAGGGCGGAACATATGTGACGTAGCCTACTTAGCAAATACTAGATGCGTCTCATTCTAGTGTTAATAAAACGAGGAGGAGTCTAGCATACAAGACTTCTGAAGGATCTGACATCCAGGAAAGACGCATGCCTTGGTAGGCATTCAGTCCTTACCTTGACAAGCACCCTACAGTGAACCGAAGACGGCACCACTGCCGGGCACCAGTAATTATTTCAATTTAATGTATTGTTTTATTTCCCCATGTACACCACTGATGAGTTTTTCTCGGCCTAATGAATCGGATATTTGACAGCTCTCTCATCGTGTCGCATCAATATCTGATTCAGCTGAATTTGAAGTGTTTGCAAGTGGGATGTTATCACATACCACGACCTATACAGAGATTGTATAACCAGCAGTGAAATGAGAGTCGGGTACCGCATTCCATGGACAGTGCAAATATTGAAAGATGACGAACACAAGGGAAGTCAGTACATAAAATAAAATGAATAAAAAATGAAGATATAAAGAATAAAAATAATGTTATTCGGACATGATAAGGATAGAATGTGCATGACTTTTGTATTCGCTGTAGAATTAAATACTAAACGATAAACTGACAATAACTGTACAGCACAGGGAGATTGTAGCAAGACAGGTTGATTACATGGTATGACATGAAGCAGCCAATCACAAAAATAATATAAAGATAAAATAATACAGATGAGTAGATGTTACAAGACACAGAAAGTGTTGTGTGCAAAGTGTTTTGCAAATGACACTGGCAGTATGAGCGTAGAGAATAATGAGTGTGTGATTAGTGATTAGTGTCTGCATCTGTCGCACATCTATCCCCTTAGTCTTCGTTCTCATTCTAGTGTCTCTATATGCTCTGCAGGAGGATCCGTCTTACCCTTCTCCTTATTTCTCCAGCCACCATTCTCACCTCTGACAGGACTGAAAGCTAGGAAGTGTATCTGCAGCCTGTAAATTGGCTTTAAAATCACATCCTTGCTTAATGACTGAGTGTAAAGCAGGATTAAATGTGTGATTCTAGCCTCTCTCTTAAATGAACGGCCCTTTCTGCCGGGCACCGTAATCTTCTCTATCTCTAATGTATTGTTTCTATTTCCTCCATGTACACCACTGAATGAGTTTTTCTAACTCCTAATGAATCCTCGGATATTTGATACTAACTCTCCTCGTGTCCTCAATATCTGATATCATCTCTTTGGTGTTTTCAAGTTTTATTTGTCACATACACGACTATACAGAGATTGTATAACCAGCAGTGAAATGAGAGTCGGGTCCGCTCCA